>CAJQZP010000978.1:7632500-7765000 GCA_907164705.1 Parnassius apollo | reverse complement strand
ACAAACATTTTTAAAAGAAAATTGTCTGTCTGTCTGTCTAGGCTTATCTTTGGAATGGCTGAACCGATTGTAATGAAGTTTTGGTAACAAATAGCGAGCAATGCCAGCGCGGATCTATGCTATACTTTCACAGCTTTTAGATTAAAAAAAAGCAACGAGAAATTCATAAAATAAGCATTTTTATTATCTTTAATCGTAACAACGACACATTAATATATCCTATCCAGGTGAGGCCGGCGCGGATCTCTAGCTACATATATAATTACAACATAATTGTGAATATTCACGAAACTCATTTCGATTACTTGCAACTGTGACTGTAACGCTCAGCGTTATCTGTCAACGTAACAAATTGAGTTTATCAAGTGTTGAAATTGTTTTAGCACATTGGAATCATTTTCCTGTTGCAGGTTTATTAAAATACCTATATGAGTATGTATATAATAAGTAAGGAAAATTATGTACAATATTGTGACCTGTTCGTTCGTGATGTAAAACATTAACACACAAAGTCAAAGCTAATTTAAACTACCTAAAAAAAACTTCGAACAATTAAAAATTGATAAAATATATTTTGCACGCAATAGTATGAGAAGATGGCCAGGTGTAACCATCTGCTCACTATCCTAGAATAAAAAATTGATAAAATATATTTTGCACGCAATAGTATGAGAAGATGGCCAGGTGTAACCATCTGCTCACTATCCTAGAATAAAAAATTGATAAAATATATTTTGCACGCAATAGTATGAGAAGATGGCCAGGTGTAACCATCTGCTCACTATCCTAGAATAAAAAATTGATAAAATATATTTTGCACGCAATAGTATGAGAAGATGGCCAGGTGTAACCATCTGCTCACTATCCTAGAATAAAAAATTGATAAAATATATTTTGCACGCAATAGTATGAGAAGATGGCCAGGTGTAACCATCTGCTCACTATCCTAGAATAAAAAATTGATAAAATATATTTTGCACGCAATAGTATGAGAAGATGGCCAGGTGTAACCATCTGCTCACTATCCTAGAATAAAAAATTGATAAAATATATTTTGCACGCAATAGTATGAGAAGATGGCCAGGTGTAACCATCTGCTCACTATCCTAGAATAAAAAATTGATAAAATATATTTTGCACGCAATAGTATGAGAAGATGGCCAGGTGTAACCATCTGCTCACTATCCTAGAATAAAAAATTGATAAAATATATTTTGCACGCAATAGTATGAGAAGATGGCCAGGTGTAACCATCTGCTCACTATCCTAGAATAAAAAATTGATAAAATATATTTTGCACGCAATAGTATGAGAAGATGGCCAGGTGTAACCATCTGCTCACTATCCTAGAATAAAAAATTGATAAAATATATTTTGCACGCAATAGTATGAGAAGATGGCCAGGTGTAACCATCTGCTCACTATCCTAGAATAAAAAATTGATAAAATATATTTCACGCACGATAGTATGAGAAAGGATGGCCAGGTGTAACCATCTGCTCACTGTATCCCTAGAATAAAAAATTGATAAAATATATTTTTGCACGCAATAGTATGAGAAGATGGCCAGGTGTAACCATCTGCTCACTATCCTAGAATAAAAAATTGATAAAATATATTTTGCACGCAATAGTATGAGAAGATGGCCAGGTGTAACCATCTGCTCACTATCCTAGAATAAAAAATTGATAAAATATATTTTGCACGCAATAGTATGAGAAGATGGCCAGGTGTAACCATCTGCTCACTATCCTAGAATAAAAAATTGATAAAATATATTTTGCACGCAATAGTATGAGAAGATGGCCAGGTGTAACCATCTGCTCACTATCCTAGAATAAAAAATTGATAAAATATATTTTGCACGCAATAGTATGAGAAGATGGCCAGGTGTAACCATCTGCTCACTATCCTAGAATAAAAAATTGATAAAATATATTTTGCACGCAATAGTATGAGAAGATGGCCAGGTGTAACCATCTGCTCACTATCCTAGAATAAAAAATTGATAAAATATATTTTGCACGCAATAGTATGAGAAGATGGCCAGGTGTAACCATCTGCTCACTATCCTAGAATAAAAAATTGATAAAATATATTTTGCACGCAATAGTATGAGAAGATGGCCAGGTGTAACCATCTGCTCACTAGTTTTTTGTAATCCCACTATCCTAGAATAAAAAATTGATAAAATATATTTTGCACGCAATAGTATGAGAAGATGGCCAGGTGTAACCATCTGCTCACTATCCTAGAATAAAAAATTGATAAAATATATTTTGCACCAATAGTATAAGAAGATGGCCAGGTGTAACCATCTGCTCACTATCCTATAATTAATTAGATTAAACCCCACCCAAAGAATACAACTACAACACTTCAAGATAATGTAAGCCCACTCTGCGTAGATCGAACCAAAGATTATTTAAGTTCGTTTTGTATGAAATTGCCGTTTTTTTTTTATGAAATAAGGTAAGGTAATTTTCTTCTATATTTTTTTTATTTCCATCAATCGAAGTAATGCAATCTCCCACGCAACCCATGCAATTGAGGCATCTTTTTTGACGAAATAAGCTGGACGGGAAGAAACAACTTATTCAAAAGCATTTTGTATTACCTCTCAGGAATTATATTTTTTCCGCTAAAAAATTAGACAAATGTTGGAAAGCAGCAGCAGCAAAGCAGAAGTCTTGTTAAGTACGACGGATGACGGATAGCTTTCAACCCCAGCATGTTCTTGTAACATGGAGACAGACGGTCTCCATCTTACAAGAACATGGAGACAGTCTGTTGCGCAGCATGAGGTCGCGCGTTGTTGAGCAGGAGCAACGGGGACGAGTTATTGACATTGGCTGGTTGGAGACGTCAATGGAGAATGGCCATCAATGGAGAAGCTCGCACGTCTCCAACCAGCCAAGGTCAATAACTCGTCCCCGCTGCTCCTGCACAAGTTGTGTTCAAGTTCTTTATAGTACACATCTGCAGTTATGCTCATCCCGTTTGGTATGAAACTGTGATGAATCACACCAACGCTAAGCCACCAAACAGTCACCATCTCTTTTCTAGGGGTAAGTTTTCGGTAACGGAATTGTATAGGTGGTGAGCCAGGATCTAAGCAACTTGCCGAGTGCTTGGAATTGTCAAACAGAATCCCTTTCTCACTGCAGGTAACAATGAGGTTTAAAATTTCTTCGTTTTTGTGCCTGCTGAGCAGTGCAAGGTACCTTCCGACATGTACTTCGCGCTTGCGACCATTGAGTTCCATTTGTCAAAATTTTTACCTTGCCAATTTGACACAAATGGACCAATATTGTTTTGATGCTAACATCGAAAGCTGCTGCTAGTTCAGCCGAAGATTGAATATCATCAGCTTCCAAAATCGCTTTTATTCGTCATTGTCGACCAAAGTTTTCGGACGACCACGGGATTCATTTTTGAGGACAAAATTTCCAGAACGGAAGCGGTTAAACCGGGCAAAAACCGTGCAAACAAGTGGTGCGTTCGTTTGTAGTGTTCGCTCCGTAAATGTAGTTGATGTCGCGAGCCGCTTGTTGCGTTGCTGCCACGACGGCACTCATATTCCATAATTTTTCGAATTTTTAACATATCCATGACCATGAAAAATATTCAGATACAAAGAAAACATAACGCTAATCAATAAACAAATGACAATGAAACAAAAATTATTTTGATTTGAAACGGTCAGAACTGCAGAACGGCAATTTCATTAGATAAAGATCTATTATTTAAAAATTGAAGGTAGCCGTGGTTAACTGACATCGGGATGTCGAACACCTACCGAACCACTCAGCCCCCCGTAACCACTAGTGCTGTAAAGTACGCTAAATGTCGAGAATATGAAATAAGTTTAAAAACACGATAAAATTCGTACAGACTAGTTTCATTCAAGGAAAATGATGTTAATAACTCGAGTCCATTTTTAAAACTTATGTAACATTATATCTACGAGGTTTTCGAGCCGATTATTGGTTTCTTAACGAAATATTGTATGTATATTCGTAGTGGTTGAATATAAATTTCAGCCAGACACGCTCCGGGAAGTCTGCAGTCTGTGAACATGTACAGGATCGCCCCCGTCACTACATCAGATTTGATAGACCACAAATCCTCGCTAAAGAACACCGATTCCTTCCAAGGATGTTTCGCGAGGCTATTGAAATCAAAAAACATCCTAATTTCAATAGAGAAGATGGCTGGGTGCTACCATCTGCTTGGGATCCTATAATAAATAAAATTAAATCCCAACCCAAGCATACAACTGCAAGACTCCATGATACCATAAGTTCATACTGTGTAGATCGGAACAAAAGTTAAATTTTAATCTATGGTAACCGCGGTTAACTATGACAGCTGGACGTTGAACATCTCAGTCCCGCCCGTGACCATGGGTGCTGTAAAGCTCTCGAAACGTCGGGTAATTATCAAGTTAAATATACGCGATAAATTCCGTAAAAACTAGTATTATTTCAATGTGTAGTGTTCGCGTAAATATAAGAAATCATTACAGACACGATAATTTTAGTTCATAAATAAATCCAATAATAATATTAATTTTGTACGTGGTAGAGCCTCGCTACAGCTATATTGTGGGTCGGTTCAACCGGGGAAGGACCACGCTCTCACAGAATACCAGTGTAAAATAGCAGATTACTAATGTTGCTTTTTATTGGAAATGAGGCATTCCATTTTAGTTCTCACGTGTGACAACGCATCTGCGTTTTAATTCTCAATCGAGGATAAATGTAGATGTCTATGGGCCACAGCATCCATTTACCATTAGGTGGACTGTGTGCTCGTTTCTCACCCTCAGTCTATTAAAAAGAAAACATCAAGCTGTTAATTTTAAATTTACGGAGAATTACAGTCACATTAAAAAAGAATTTAACCTAGTAGAGTTTATCGATTAATTAAATCACTTGCATTATAATATTGCGTTGTGGCGTCCTCCATCACTAATGCCACACGCGAGCGGACGGCGGGTCTCTCGCTCTCTTGGCTTAGTATATCCCAGTAGTATATTATGTAGTATATGATCAGCTTAGCTTTAGCTGCGATAGTGGAATGCGTTACAATGTGACCGACGTACCGACACCTGCTATAAAACGAACCGAAATAAAGAAGTTGCTTTAAGAAAAAAAGAGATTGCATCTTTTACCATTCTGTTTAGTAACAGTAATACAGCGCAGAGCTTCGTATACTTGTCAACAAACATTCCAAAACATCGGAAAAAATAAGAGAAAGTTCGATATAATGTCAGAGATACAGCACCAATCATATACAAAAACAAACAAAATGGTTAAAACAGTAATTTAAAAAAACGAAATGTTAAAAAAGAAAATTATTTTCTCCTTCTTCCCCTTCCTTTTATGTATTATAGTATATTCGCAGATGCAATATATGAATATTATATAGCCTACGTCACTCCGCACTTAAGAAGAAGTTAACGACACACACCGTTTAGGCTACAGAGCGTGTTAAAGAAATAGACATACATAGTATCTCGAAAAACACTCTTCTGTTCTGTGATACACAGGAAATCACATAATATGTTAAGGCAAATACACAGATATAGGCAAAACCTCAAGAACTCCGAAATTATTAAAAAAAACTTAAGGTAAATTCATAAAGGCAAGCCGTTGACGCAATATATTATGTAGCGAGCCCGACCTCTTATCGTATTGTATCGATCCGCGGGCTGCAGGGGGCGAAGGTCGCCAACGCCGCACCATGTCACTCTTACACCATATTTTAAAACGTGCAAAAAGCGACCTCGAACACCTGAAGGCTGTTCCGCGAGCGTTGTTTGTGAGCCACGGTACGTGCCAGATTGAGGGGGACCTTCCACTAAGCCGCTTCGTTTTCATGGTTTATTTATTTAATCTCCATTTTAACACACCTTAATTTAAACGTTACAATGGGCGGACTTGATTCCTAATGGCATTTACTACCTGACTGGATCCTGGGCGAAATACATATTTTAAAGTTGGTAGGTGCTAATAAACTATTAGAAATGACTAGACATATATATATATATATTTATATATATATATATATATGTTATATATACGCATATACGCTATATACGCATACATATTAATATGGATATAGATAACAATTAAAATAATTAAATAAATAACAACTATACACGTGGCATAATCATGCTGCAGCTATATTAGTAGTATAGTTGTAGTTCAAATGGGTTGGCTCGACCGGGGAAGGACTACGCTCTCACAGAATACCGGCGTACAATAGCAGCTTAATGCCGGTGTGTGGGAACCGGAGACCCCTCTAACTGGACACGGGACATTCCATCTTAGTCCCCACGAGTGAAAACGCATCTGCATTTTGATTCGTAGTGGAGGTTAGATGGACTGTGTGCTCGTCTGTCGCCCTTATTATATTTTTATATATAGATAATGTATATATAAATTAAGCCATATAGCTCGAAGAACCGATAACCGATGGGGAAGAAAGGTTCTCGATTGCATCTGCAAATATACTATAATACATAAAAGGAAGGAGAAAATAATTAAATAATTCGGCAAATTACGACACATCTTCTAGTCAGGTATACCTCAATCTCTGAAAACCAAAGTATAAACCAGTGCGTGTTGCCAGTGTTAACTTACGGATCTGAGACGTGGTCCTTCACTGCTGGCCGTATGAGGACGCTCAAGGTCGCTCAGCGAGCTATGGAGATTGCTATGCGTCGGAGTTTCTCTGCGTAATAGACTCAGGAAATGAGGATATCCGCAGTAAAACCAGAGTGACCGATGTAGCCCAACGCATTAGTAAGCTGAAGTGGCAATGGGCGGGCCATATAGCTCGAAGAACCGATAACCGATGGGGAAGAAAGGTTCTCGAGCGGCAGCCTCGTACCGGTAGGCGTAGTGTAGGGCGACCCCCCACTACATAGAGTGACGACCTGGTAAGACATGCAGGAAGTCGATGGATGCAGGTGGCTCAGGACCGCGCTTTGTGGCGTTACTTGGGGGAGGCCTACGTTCAACAGTGGAAAGGGCTGTAATGATGATGATGATGAATGTATATATCAAGTTGCATGATTACTTGCAAAAGGAAACATATAAGTAGTTTCAATTTCATTGCGTGTTCTGAACACCAACAAGAATCAAAGTAAACTGCCGTATGTAGTGCATACGCCAGTTCCGCGTCCGCAAGGTTACAAGCGAGTTCTGAAGGTCGCCACGTATAAGAGCGGGCAGTGCGAGCTCCATGTAAATTCACCTATGAAAACATTTTTACAATATTTCTGTGCGTACCATCTATTCAATATTATTCTCATGTGGTAGAGCCACGCTGCAGCTATATTATGGGTGTAGCACGAATGGGTCGGCTCGAATGGGATAGTATTATGCTCTCATAGAATAAGTGTTTCATACGGTGAGTGAAGAACCTTTTTACTGGATACGAGGCATTCCTTCTTAGTCATCAGGGGTGAAAAAGCATCTGCATTTTAATTTTTAATCGAGGATTGACGTCCATGGGCCACACCAACCACTTACCATCAGGTGGCACAGCCCGTAAACAATGGCGCACGTTGCAGCGTGGTGCCACCGCATCTCACGAGATGACACAAGTGTCATGCGGGATGTGCCATTGCACTGCACAACGCGGAACAACAACATCGGTCACTTGCGTTGCGGCGAAAATTTTGTATGTCTTGTCAGTCTGCAGAATTCTGCACTTCCTCCGCTTTGCACGACATTTATAGTAGACGAGGCATTATTATTAATTCCAACAGTTGCTCTCAAATATCGCCAACGGAATACATAATGATGTTCCAAGTACCAATATACATAAACTAATTTTACGTATTTATCATGCAAAACAAGAAAAATGGTAAAAACCCGACTGAATAAAAGGAAACCTCCCTCACCATATTTTTTTTATTTGCAAGTGCAATATATGAATATTGTATAGCCGACGTCTTTCTCACAATTAAAAGGATCTAACGGCACCTCATATGTTAAGATCCATCAAGCCTTTTAGGCTCCAGAGCGTTCCAAAGAAATATCCATACATATATACTTTCTAAAATCATTTCCTTGTTTTTTTTTAATATACATTTATATCGAATTAGATATTGCCTTTCTTACTTAATATAAATAAGTTTTGTGTAACTGTTACAATTTAAAACTTAGTGGTGGATTCATTTATTATTCGTAAGTTACAGCTTTCATGTAAAACAAAACTAACCGCGATGTCGACGAAGTCGAAAGTCTATTGTGCGATGCAGAAAGACGCTGACACGAAATACACTGTTGCGCTATACCTAATATCCCGTGTGTAATTTTGAATTTAATGTATGTGTGGCAACAAAAAAAAATAGTGATGTACATTCTGTTAATATAGGTGGTGGTGGGGTCAAGCACAATAAGTTAGTTATAGCAATCACTCGACTCCAGAGTCAGTTATTCGTTCATGTGATAATGTATACGTTTTTACAAGACCCATAAAATATGCAGGGTTGCATTATCTATCAAAAAGTTTAACTTGTATGTCACAATTTAACAACTGAAAGCACGTGTGGCAATGAGGCATTTCATCTTTGTCCTCAGGGGTGGCAAGTGACAACTCAAGAAAGATGTATGTAGCTATGAAGCGTGCGCTCGTTAGTCACACTAGCTTGTATAAAACACCGCTTATATAATATTCCATTAGGTAGCAGAAGCAGACCGCAGCAGGATCGTTGTCCTACTTGTAATTCTAGTTCGGATCGGTTTGCGTTACATTAAATTAAAGCCACACTGCGCGGCGCCACCCGCTCCAATTGGCTTCGATGACTGACCGTCATGTACAATAGCCGGTTTTTGAATACTTATCCGAACATTTGCTAATATACACCATTTACTCATCTACCGAATAGAGACAAAACGTTCAGGCGCAAAGGAATGTGGCAAACATACATAGTATTATTAATATGAGGAGCTGCTTTGCGGAAAACAATTATATTGAAGATATGGTAATGTGCCGCTAACTTCTCTACTTCACCTGAAGTTGCCTCGTTTAGAGGGGTAACACGTGTCGTAAATGTTGATATATCCTTTTTTTTATGTTGCCTTCACACTAGGATATTCTCCTGTATCGCGGGGGCAGTTTACAAACACAAATTGCACAAGGACAAACATCCAGACCCGGAACAATCCGTCAACTTTCCTAGTGTAGTGGTGCTGGTAGTGACTAGTGCAGGCAATTGAGAGAAATAGGGAAGTGCTTTTCAAACTAGGCAACACATCATTTTATTTTATTATGCGGATCTTAATTAATTTACTCTTATTTAATACATAATGTTCTTTTAGGCGGTGACTGAAGACAAAATACCTTGATAAATGACTAAACAATTAAAGCGGACAAAGGGCAGACGAGGAGTGGTCGCAAAACAAACTTATTCTAGTACATAACTATATATAACAGTAGAGGTGGATTATTATGTATTTGTCGGTATTCATATGCATTGTAACTTACAAGCTTTATTTTAATGTGTGTTATATCTATATACAAATTTATTATATTTGGTTACTTAAGTCACCTGCCACTAATTTCTCACCACGCCATGGGTTGACCGGCAGAGAATGCTAACTGGCATTAATTCCAGCCTTTGTAAGCTTTATGGTTAATACAATAAAGCTCGCTAGCCTTAAGTAGATTTCAGACTACGCTACGATATTGTTGTGCCATGAGCTATATACTATATGCTTTATATTATAGCGTAGTCTAAAATCTACTTCATGCTGTCATTCAAGTAGCCCTTTAATGAAATTACAATGTCGAATAAAACATTTCCGTTTAGGTTGATGAAAACTCGGCCATATCAACACTTGAGACTATCAACACATGAGAATCAAAATCAATAAAATCGAGACGGATATTATAAATTTGTTTGCTGGATGGCTGAATTAGGGCAGTAAAACTAATATTTATTAATGTTATAAGGTTTCCTAGTTTTTCAAGTATAATTAAAAAAAATTAAAATTCTTTATATTCTTACACTGTCATCGGATACCGAGCTATGTTGAAATTTTCAAGTCTCCAGCTCATCGGTAAGTTAGTTTAAAATCAATTCTTAAATTCCATCCGAACTAACATACATGAAAGCGAAAAAAAAAGTAATGTCCTCCAGACCGAATTCCGGTCACGGCGGCCTGCCTCAACGGAGACTAGTGATGCAACAGAACTCTGTTTCCGTTTCCGCAACTGCGGAAGTTCTGCATGGTTTTTGACATCCGTTTCTACAAGTTTTACAACGGAAGTTTAAACAGAGCTCAGTGAAGCAGCCACATAAGTAGAGGAGTGGCGGAGGAGGAGGGGGATCATTTCAGCCAATCACAAGTGAGCTGGGCACGTGCTTTCGGCACTGGTACCAACGGGTTTGTTTACATACTTTTTTAACTTTATTATACGGCGTGACATGAGTGTAATTGCGTAAGATTTTCTGTTATAGTTTTTTTTAGTTAATTAGTAATTTGAGTCGTGTGTGTAATTTAAGTGCAATCATGAAGCTAAGAGTCCTGTTTGTTACTATTATATTGAGATTGATGATTTAGCAGCCAGATGTAAATTATGTGACAAAATATACTCGCGTACGCAAAGCAACCGCTTTAAAGAGTCATCTTAAAGCGATATATACCGAAGAGTTTCCAGTTTGAAAAGTTAGTTGAAACTGTAAAACTTTCATTGCAAATTAAAATACAAATGGTCAGTCAATGTTTTTCAATTGGTCAATTGCATATCTATTTATTTATAAAATGTATTCCCATGTTATATTTAAACCCCGTTTTTAGATAAAACGTGTTTTCTCCAGTTAAAACAAGTTTTTACTAAATGCCTTTGTTACAGCGATTTGTAAAATTAATTAGGCAGAGGTTATGTTAACGTAAAGTTTGTATTAATTATTTTTTACGTGAAGTTTATATTATTCATTTTTTACTTGTAGTTTATAATAATTATTTTTAAAGACACTTTAATGAGTATTTTGGATTCAAAGTTCATTTACGTCGTAATTTTGTGCTAGGGTTGTACTAAGTTACCTACTCCCTTAACGTAAATGCGGCTTTTTAAAGGATCTGCCCATACTTCAGTGCCAATTTAGCTTTGGTTTATACCGTATACAGTACACGTAGCATCGCCAGTGAGCAATTATTTAGCGGAGTTGGACTTATATATGAAGAACACTGGAACAGATTGTTAGGTGTAAAAGCAGCCGAACTACTTTTTATAAAATATAACATGCCGCTACTTAATTTTGAATGTTAATTAAAGGTTTTATTTGTAATTTTTTTAATAAGTAGTATTTCCGTTTCCGTTTCTGTTTCCGTTTCTGCAAAAAAATGTTTATAACATCTGTTTCCGTTTCTGCTTCCGATATGACACTTCCGTCGCATCACTAACGGAGACTAGACATCGACGCAGGACAGGATTATAGTGCCCAAGTGTATGCGCAAGCACAGGTGCACTCTCTATTTCCTCACTCTCATAATCCGATGGGACGGTAAACTGACGCGACCGGAGAGCGATAAGGCGCAGGACTAACTGCTTTGCTTTACGTGCTTTCCGAGGCACGGGGGACACCAAGTTCCTGACTTCGAGCAGCTAATGAGAATTTCTTAATAGAAAAACTCAATAACTGATATTTTTTGGTCCGACCCGGTATTCTAACACGGTATTTCATGATCAGCAGTCGCCCTACTACAACCGCTAGACCAACGAGGCAGTCAAAAAAATCATAAAAAACGTGGTAATGAACAAAACATGGTAGCATGGTAGCGGCAGAATAAAATTGTGTAGTGCTCTATTGTCTATGTCCACGACGAAAACAGAGGAATACTACTTAAAATTTCGTAGCGAAAACATTTGATGGTGCTGCCACAGTTGTTTCACACTATACTTAGTGTTTTTTTTACATCACGTTAAGAGAAAGTTGACCTTGAAAGTAGTAACGAAGGACTGTATTTAACCTGCATGTGGATGTGGCATAATAATAATAAAATACATCTTTTCGCTTTTAAACTCTGCTGTTATTGTCCCCGTGTAACATGATAGTATTTTGTAACCGTGTTGTTGACAAGATACGTGTACTGGCTTCACCTGGGTAGGTGTTATTTAGATAGATTTAAGATAATTGAACACCAATATTTAATTAACATTTCGATTTTTAAAAAAGTGTTCTGGTTATTGGGATAGAATATAGCTAGATCCGTCCACTCATTCCTCTTTACCTGTTTATAAAGTTTCATCACATTCAGTTCACCCCTTCAGAAGATAATCCCGGACTATCAAACAAACCCGTGAGGACTAAGATGGAATGCCTCGTTTCCAGTAAAAAGTCTCTTCGGTTCTCTATACTCACCATACGAAACATAGCAGCATTAAGCCACTATTTGACGCTGGTATTATGTGAGAGCGTGGTCCTTCCCTGGTCGAGCCGACCCATTCGTGCTACAACTGTACTACTAATACAGCTGCAGCGTGGTTCGACCACATATAAATATCTTAATACCATTCAAATAACCTCCTGAATTCAATAGTAGCTAGTTATATCAATATAACACAAAGAAACTTCAATTTTATTTACGTGTATGTATAGATTTAATCGCACGTTTAATAACACTAAGCGCTTTACAAAGACCCGGCATTAATTCCCGACGTAAAATAGTTTTTTATGTAATACTCGTTGATAAAATATTACAAGGTTTAGATAATTATTACCATATTGATATTAACTCGATTACGTGTACGAGTGTTTCGATCAAATTTGGTAATTGACTTTAAATCACAGAAATCTAAGTAATTTCTCTTATTATTTAGATTTCTGTGCTTTAAACTAACTTCTTGATGAGTTATTCGTTAAGACGTGAAATTTCGAACTCAGCTCAGAATCGGATAAGAATGTTAATATTTTTTTTAAAAAAACGTGGTTAGAACACAAATTTTTTTAAAAAAATCAGGTTTATTGTTGTTTCATATAATATGCGGGAGACAGTAAAGTTGTATTAATTAAAAAAAATAACACCACTGATACAAGTTATTGAGTAAAAAAAAAAAAAAAATTACAATATAGTAATATACAAAAGCAAATAAAACACTCGGTCTGCTTGCGAGCACTTGCGACAGAGCCGGGCAGCTCATCGCAACGCAGCACTGCAGCACTGGCCTTCGCGCTTTGTATATTTAGCAATTCCTGAATGTTTGCGTTGAGTTACTAAAAAGTGTGCCTAATAATAGCACTCAATGCATCTGGCACATCTGTGGTGTTACAAATTTTAACGAAACACAGTTCAATGACGCAAATCTGTTACGCGAATATCTATTTTATACAATAAAAGTGACAAACGAGCAAACAGTCCACCTAATTGCAAGTGCTGTGGCTCCTAGACATCTACATTTATCCACGATTAAGAATCGAAATGCAGATGCGTTGTCACCCCTGAGAACCAATATGGAAAACCTTTTTCCAGTAAAAATGTTTCCGGTTCTCTACACTCACCATACGAAACACAGCAGTATTAAGCTGCCATTTTACGCTGGTATGCTGTGAGAGTGCAGTCCCTCGTGCCACAACCACAATACAGCTGGAGCAGCTCTAACACATAAAAGGTGCAACATTTTGCTCTCACCGATTTTAACGTTGCTTATAAACGTTCCAACTACGGTAATATGAGTTGTGGCGGTAAATGGTGTAGACAAACACGGGGGGCGGTTGACGTCACGCCGCACTGCCGCTACCTGTTGCTGCGAGGGTGAGGGAGGAGAACGTCACCGGGATTGGGGATGAGGTGGCGATGGTGCGTCAACACCGAGATATTAATTAACTGTGCCGAAATGCGATTACAACTAATAGATTTTGTATCTTTACGTTAACATAATAAATGATGTTCGTTAAAATTAAGCAAGGAAAAAATATATGTAATTTAGGAACATTTAATATGTGCCCAAAATATAAAAATAGTTTTAGTAAAAAAAAGTGACGTATGCACTGTAAGCACCAGGAACAAACACAAGCTTGTGATACCAGTTTCTGAACTTCAGAGCGACAGTAATTCATTCATGTTGCAATGTATACCTGATTATAACAAAGTTCCAAATAAATCCTATTTAATGATTTCTTATATTTACGTGAACACTACACAGTTCTACAGATCTACGCAGAATGAGTAGATCGGACCAAAAATTAATAATTTTTAACTGAGGGTAGCCGTCGTGAACTACGACTAAAGCCACTGCGATACTATTTCTTTAGAATTTGGGTGACAAACGAGCACCAGTCCACCTGATAGTAAGTGGATGCTGTGGCCTATAAACATCTACATTTAACCTCGATTAAGAATTAAAATACAGGTGGGTTGTCACCCCTGAGGACTAAGATGAAATGCCTCGATTCCAGTAAAACGAGTCTTCGGTTCTCTACACTCATCGTACGAAACACAGCAGCATCAAGCTGCTATTTTACGCTGGTATTCAGTTAGAACGTGGTTCTTCCCTGGTCGATCCGACCCTTTCGTACTATAACCATAATATGCGTGCTCAACGTGGCTCTACCCTCTTATCATCAGTATAAAAAATACTAGCTCGCCGCATCTCCATCTCTAATAGCAAAAACGCAAACGGAAAGTCTGGTTTTCTCATTAACATACCGCGACCGTTACAGCCTATCACAAGTCCACTGCCAGTCCACTGAAAGTAAATTGGTAGAAACAGGTTGACAGTAGCTTTTAGTGATTAGTACATGTATGATTCTCTCCCTTCTAAAATACAATCGCTTTTCTCCCGACTGCCTCAGAAGAAGGTTAATATTTTTCGGCCGTACGTACGTATGTCTATTTCTTCGGCACGCTCTGACTTAAATGGCTTAATGGATCTTAACATATGGGGTGACGTTAGAATCCTCTCAGCTGGAGAAGTGACACAGGATATAAAACTATTCTCTACTCAGTAAACTTTTTACGCAGTCGGGTTTTTGTAATTACTGTTTTAACCAAGTTGTCATTGTCATATTTGCTTCGATATACCTTCTAATATACTTTCCGAGAGCACTCACATGATGTACCTAAGCCGACCGGCGATGATATGCTGCTAGCACACCAGAAGCAATTAGATGTTACATCACACAACTCGAGGCGAAACTGTGTTAATACGGTGAAAACCTCTGGAGCCATGTGGTGTCACAAAATACAGAAACCGTTACGTACTATTAACGTCCAATGTTCAACATAAGCCCCCCCATAGATATTTGCCATAGTTACCACGCTTAGCAGGCGGGTTGGCATTTGGCAACCGCAGTTTATTCCGCTAAATGCTGCTGCTCATCTCCCGATTTGTTTCCCGCAGTCGCCTCTTTTACGTACGAGATGATATGGGGCCGTGGATATTGTTACACCGCCACTACACGGCAAACACAAAACACAACAGAACACAGTAAATGGAATAAGCTATGGACCGTGTGCAGCTGTGTCGGCACACGAGCGGCATTCCGCGGCCGCCGATCGCGCCCCAATAAATGTGATCTGCAGATAGACGGAGCGGTCGCGACTCCGCTCCGCTTTCGCAACGCTGCATGGCGCAATGCGATTGCCGCAGTCGGCCCCGTTGCATTGCAACTGTGTCTGTGCCTGGCGAACAGTGGATCACACACACGGTCTGTAGTCAATGTCATTTCCAATCAGATCAGATCCGAGTTCCGAGTTTCCATTCCGATTCGCACAGTCACAGAAAGTAAAACTTTATAAAACACCTACAATTTAATGAAATGAGGAGGATGATACAGAAGCATTTAAATGAAACTAGTTTTTACGGATTATATCGCTTATACATATTAACTTATGTTATTTGCCCTATGTTTCGATTACTTTACAGCACCCATGGGTACGGGGGGGGGGACTGAGATATTTGACATCTTAATATCATAGTTAAAGAATGCCTTCGTCAGTAATCCTTCAGTTTGAAATTATTCATTTTTGGTTCGCAAATTGAAGGTAGCGTTGGTTAACAATGACATTGGTATGCCGAACACCTCAGTCCCTCCCGTGATCACGGGTGCTGTAAAGTACTCGAAACATCAGAAATATAAAATAAATGAATATCAGTGATAAATTCCTAAAAATTAATTTCATCTAAATGTGTAATTAATTAATAAAGAATCAGGCGTTACTTTGCGGAAATCCATTAAGTATATAAAAGTGGATATAATTCTTTTATAGATTAGGGTGACAAACGAGCACACAATCCACCTGATGTGAAATGGTTGCTGTGGCCCATAGACGTCTACATCTGTTCTATCCTCGATTACGAATCAAAATGCAGATGCGTTGTCACCCATGAGCACTAAGATGGAATGCCTCGTTACCAGTAAAAAGGGTCTCCGGTTCTCTCACACTCACCATACGACACACAGCAGCATTAATCTATTATTTTACGCTACAAATCGTGCTACAACGATACTACCAATATAACCGCAGCTGGGTTCTACCACGTATAGGTTACCTTGCTTATATCCGCTTAATGAAATAAAACAACAGAAATTTAATTAAAAGAAAAAATTTAATAAGTGTAATGTTCCCATAAACATAAGAAATCATTATGATATAGAAGCATGTACATTTATAACAGTACAGTAGCATGAGGCCGGGCGATCAGAAACGAGGTCAGGTGACCACATGTGGTGTGATGATAACATTGCGTTATTGAACACCATATCAGCGTTTAGTACATAAATATTTATTTACTTAAAACCTTATTTTTTATGCATATACACGTGGTGTATAGGCGAACTTAATGTCTAAAGCATTCGCTATCAGTCTACCTTGAGATGCAGATAGACTGACGTAGGTTTAAAAAAAAAAGATATGTAAATACAAAAATGAATAAAAAATTTGGAACATGGAAATATAATACATTATACACATACGAGTATACAATTTTATACGTGGTAGAGCCATGCTGCAGTTATATTAGTAGTATAGTTGTAGCACGAATGGGTCGGCTCGACCGGGGAACGACCACACTGTCATAGAATACCACCGTAAAATAGCAGCTTAATGCTGCTGTGTTTCGTATGGTGAGTGTAGAGAACCGGAGATCCTTTTTACTAGAAACAAGGCATTCCATCTTAGTTCTCACGGGTGACAACGCATCTGCATTTTGATTCGTAATCGAGGATAGATGTAGATGTCTATGGGCCACAGCAACCACTTACCATCAGGTGGACTGTGTGCTAGTTTTTCACCCTACCCTATATAGGGCTTTTAAATGGTAAATCACGAAAAATATAAAATAAACGTAGGATTAAAGTAGGAAGGGAAAGTTGGAGACAAAATAAAAAAGGGTGGCAAGTGCACGCACACTACGGCACTGACGGATACGTGTAACTATTTTATTTAAGAACGATAAGTAGACACATTAGTACGATAAGTAGACACACAAGTTTACACTTTCGATTATTGAAAATGAATCGAATCCATATTCAGAAGACCGTCATATTTGTTAAGATCTGCGTTCAGGTCGATATAACTCACATCACCATAGTCTTCATTGACTAGGGAAAAATAAAACTTGCACAAGCATTGTCTTGATAGAGAGAACGCAGGGTGCGTTCTCTCTATCATCTAAAAAAAATCGGTGACTACCTGATTAATGGCCGTTGCTTGAGTTTTATATAAGAAAGAATGCCGAAAGGTATTTTAATTCGATCATAAAACTTTTTTTAAATAAGTTTTACGTGGTAGAACCGCGCTACAGTTATATTATGGATGTACCACGAAAGGGTCGGCTCGACTGGCGTGGTCCTACGCTCTCACTGAATACGAGCGTAAAATAGCAGCTTAATGCTGCTGTGTTTCGTATGGTAAGTGGAGACACTTTGTGCTGGATACGAGGTATTACACATTAGTTCTCAAAGGTGACAACGCATCTGCATTTTGATTCTTAAATGAGGTTAAACGTACATGTGTATGGGCCACAGCCACATCCACCTACCACCAGGCTCATTTGTCACACTTATTATATAAAAAATGACAAACAGAACCCCTGGTAAATGTGGATATTATATGTATTTTAAAAACACTTCAACAACAAGGTGCTATACAAAATAAGTGGAAAATTAAAACGAGAGAAGTGCAAATGGCCCCAGTCAGCATGTTTCGTTGCTAAGTGCCCGGAGGGCTCTGTGAGAACCACTCGTCGACGCCCGGGCGCCGAAACACTTCAACTAGGGATGCCAGCTCCCATTTTATATTTTAAAGGATTTGAAATTAAGGACCATATATTACCGTGTAGTGGCGGTGTACGAAAATCCACTACCCCATATCATTCCGTGGGTGTCGTAAGAGGCGTCTGCCTAATAACGACTAAAAGTAAAACTGCGGACGCCAAACCGATTGCCAAGCGTGGCAAATATGGCAAATATAAGAGAACTATGAGGCAATCTATGTTCAGCAGTGGACTTTTATTGGCTATAACGGTATATAAATTACATAGGATAAAAATAAAGGATAACATATAAAATCAATGTTAATACGCAGTATAACATAATTTGTCTCTGTAACATCGCGCGCCATCTCTACGTTTTTTTTAAACTCTTTGACATCAACTAAAAGACAACCTTATCTAACTAAACTCTCTTTGTGCATATCCATTACACTTGCTTGTTTTGTTTAACAGCACACAAAAAGCCAATTGACATTTGTTTGAGGTCGTATAACGTATTCACAAGCAAAAAAACTTACTCGAAAATGTACAGCTGTGTGTTATCTTCGACACGGTCGAATTTGTGCGATTATTTTATCTGAACAGATGTCCAGATGATCTTTGTTACAGAACGTGATAACAAACACATTCGGCTGTTTCGAGAAAAGATGCGTATAATCACAACATGATATTTTCAACCTAGATTAAAAACTATAAGCCTAACGTAATGTGAACAATATGCTAATCGAATATGGAAACTTTCCAAAAATATAGTGTGTTGGCTTGACTAGAACAAACGGCAACGAGTAGGTGAGCAAGTTAGCCAAGTTGACTTTCTATTTCTATAATGGTTAACGCTCAAAGAAAACTATAAAACGTAATTAAAATTAAACTTACAGCTAATATACATCCCACTGCTGGGCAAAGGCCTCTTCTCATTTCTGAGAAGGTTTTAGAGCAAGGTAGTGTCCGTCGTGCTGGCCCAAAGCGTGTTGGCGAACTTTACTTTTTGAAATATTTTTTATTCTTTTTTTTATTTAGGGACTTACGATATTTTTAACATGTCAGTCCCATTGTACCTTATAACAAAATAACACACTACAATTTCTTAAATTATTTACACAAAATATTAACTAAATTATGTACCATTCGAGCAGCATTAGACATCGGTTCAGACAGAATGCTTTGATATTCCCCTAGATTACATATTTTAATGCCAGTTTTGACAACTAGTAGTTTCCTTTCATGATGATCATATTTATAAATCATAATTAGGAGCGACCTAATATATCAAAGTCAAGTCACGTGACTTAACTTTCATTTTCAAATATAGTTTTCTACTATCATAGGTATACATAAGAAGAGAAACAGACTGATCCCACGTACGCAACGTATGCGATGTAACGCTCCCACGTTGGTGTACACACTTGGCCTACGTGCGCAACGTACGTTTGGCGTCAGACAAACTTGTTACTTCTTAGCGGAGGCATGAGTACAAATATATACCATCTTTTCTAAATCTGAGAGTGAAGAATATATTTTCAAGAGAATAGAAAAGCTTTTTTTACGAAGAAGTAAAATGTATTGTTGTCATGGGAGACTATATTTAAAAGTAAAAATATTTCATAATTTTATCTTTTTTCTAACACAATACATACCGATAATACATTGAACGCCACTCGTACGAGTATATTAAGATACATCAAGCCGTTTTGGCTACAGAGCACGCCAAATAAATAGACACGGAGTACAGGAAAAAATCTTGTATCTGAAGTCAAAACTTTGTTGAACAAAGTCTCGGATTACGGGGACTAAATCTAGTTCAGTTTAATCCCCCAGAAGACATAAGTTTACGGGTTTAACGCTAAAAAGAACCCCTTTAAGCTGTAAGAAAGACTAGAAGTCTCACCAATGTTGAGACAGCTAGATTAGTTTATTTTAGTTACTTTCATAGCGTATGGCTTATGGAGTCTTGCTATAGGATAATGTGACTGACATTGAAGTTATATTTGTTTTGCAAAAGAGAACCGTACGGACGATTTATAATTTAAATTATAAAGAATCCCTTAGAGAAAATTTTAAAGAAATAAACATAATAACTTTGGCATCGCAATATATTTATGAAAATGTAATGTATGTACATCAAAACATAAATGGCTTTCTTAAGAATAAAGATGTTCATATTTCAAACACTATAGTAGAGCAAAGCAAACATTAGCTTGTACCAGTTACTAAACTCCACATAATTAGTAATTCATTTATGGGGTAATGTATACGCTGTTACAACAAAATCCCAGAAAATGTACAAAATTTGTTATTAAACAAGTTTAAATGTTTTATTAAAGAAATATTGTACAAAAAGGGTTACTATAATATCGAAGAATCATCATCATCATCATCATCATATTTACAGCCCTTCACAAGTCCACTGCTGAACATAGGCCTCCCCCAAGTAATGCCACAAAGCACGGTCCTGAGCCACCTGCATCCATCGACTTCCTGCATATCTTACCAGGTCGTCACTCCATCTAGTGGGGGTCGCCCTACACTACGCCTACCGGTACGAGGCTGCCACTCAAGAACCTTTCTTCCCCATCGGTTATCGGTTCTTCGAGCTATATGGCCCGCCCATTGCCACTTCAGCTTACTAATCCGTTGGGCCATGTCGGTGACTCTGGTTTTACTGCGGATATCCTCATTTCTGAGTCTATCACGCAGAGAAACTCCGAGCATAGCCCTCTCCATAACTCGCTGAGCGACCTTGAGCGTCCTCATACGGCCAGCAGTGAAGGACCACGTCTCAGATCCGTAAGTCATCACTAGCAACACGCACTGGTTGTACAATCTAGTTTTTAGAGATTGAGGTATACCTGACGAGAAGATATGTCGTAATTTCCCGAACGCTGCCCAGCCGAGTTGAATCCGTCGATTGACCTCTCGGTCGAAGTTGGACTTACCTAGTCGGACTATTTGTCCCAGGTAAACGTACTCGTCAACAACTTCGAGCATAGTGCTCCCAACAACTACCGGCATAGGTGTGACATGGACATTAAACATGATCTTTGTTTTGTCCATGTTCATCTTAAGACCTATCCGTTGGGAGGCACTATAGAGGTCATTGAGCATAGTGCTTAAGTCCTCCAGCGATTCTGCCATAAGGACTATATCGTCGGCAAATCGAAGGTGAGTGATGTACTCGCCATTGATGTTAATACCGTATCCTTTCCAGTCCAGTAGCTTGAAAACGTCTTCCAATGCAGCGGTGAATAGTTTCGGGGATATAACGTCACCCTGTCTTACACCTCTCTGCAGTTGGATAGGTTTCGAGCTCTGGTTCTGTACTCGGATAGCCATCGTAGCCCTACTGTACAAACACTTCAGCACTTCGATATACCGACAGTCAACTTGGCACCGCTGAAGGGACTGTAGCACCGCCCAAATTTCGACGGAATCAAAGGCTTTCTCATAGTCCACATACGCCAGGCAAAGTGGCAGATTGTACTCTTCAGTCTTCTGTACAATCTGCCGCAGGGTATGTATGTGGTCTATGGTACTAAAGCCTTTTCGGAAACCGGCTTGTTCGGGAGGCTGGAAGTCGTCGAGTCTGCGTGCGAGACGATTCGTAATGACTCTCGAAAACAGCACGTAGACGCGGCTCAGAAGGAAAATCGGTCTGTAGTTCTTCAAGAGAGACCACCGCACTTCTGCTCCACGCCTCTGGAGTAGTGCCACCATGGAGGACGGAATTGAAGAGCTTCTGAAGGACTTCAAGTACCGGTGTTCCACCCGCTTTCAGAAGCTCCGCTGTAATTCCATCCTCGCCTGGGGCCCTGCCATTTTTAAGGTGTTGGAGAGCCATTCTAATCTCGCTTAGACTGATGTCTGAGATATCATCGGAATAGTATCAGATAAGACTTGCTCGTGGATCGTTACTCACACTTGCGTGTGGCTCCAACGATGATGTGTACAGCTGCCCATAGAACCTCTCAATCTCACTCAAAATCTCAGGTGTCTCGGAAACGATGCTGCCACACTCAGTCTTCAGCTTTGACAGTTGGCTCTTACTGACTACTGACTACTGATTACTGGCCGACAGATCTCTATCGAAGAATACATAAATGAAAATAATCCCCGGGAACGAGGTGATCGCCATCATGGTCGTTCTATAAAAATTCATTCAAAAATTGAACAAAATAAATTATGCCAAAGTGAAATATGTTTAAAAAAAAAGTAACAAAACTCGCGATACCATCCAATACTATCTGGATAATTGGCGGTCCACCATTGTGCGATTTATAAGAAGTTTTCTTCCTCGCACAACTTTCTTGTGGAATCGACTACCACCAGAGATTTTCCCGGACCAATACCAGTACAACTTAGGGATCTTGAGGAAAAGAGCCTACTCCTTTTTAAGAGGCCGGCAACGTATCTGATATTCCCCTGGTGTTGCAGTTGTTCATAAGCGGCGGTAATCACTTACCATCCGGTGAGCCGTATGCATGCTCGCGTGCCCATTCTTTTATAAAACAAAAAACATACATACATTAACAAAAAACATTACTCCCCTTCTGGGGCAATTGGATAAAAATTCTGTAGAATTGACAACCTTTTCTTTTAAGGAGGTTGAAGGTAAACAAAACATTGCACCATCATCGTGCGTGCCAATCGTCAGTCAACACATAGTTATAGCTGGCAGTCATGGCGACCGTGACCTTGATTTTTTGGCACAGAGTTGGCGAATTTTCCTCGTGTATCTGTGTCCGTTCGCCGGCCCACTACCAATGTACTCTTAAATCAAAAAAGAATACGGAGCAGAGTAGCTTAGCCGAGGATTCTATAATGTCGACCACGACGGTAATAATTTCCGAAGTTGTCTCAACAGCGGCTGGAATGAAGTCATTAATAATAACGTTAATGTAAGAAAAGGAACTTAATAACCAACAAAATAAGCTCCGACACAAAAGTTGCGACAGCGAGGGGTTTTAAGTGTTTTATCGAAATTCGCGGAACGGACCGCGCCACACTTCCGGTCGTATATAATAAAAGCTCAACTCGCATTGCATGAATACGAAGTTCAACCTACTTTAAAATATTTCACATAGCATTACAAACGAACCGTTCAGCTTTCCGATCTGTTAGGCTACGTCGGTTACTCTGGTTGTACTGCGGATATCCTCATTTAGAAGTCTATTACGCAGAGAAACTGATCATCGCTCTCTATAGCTCAATTAACGACTTAAGAGCTTCTTCATACAGCTAGCAGTGAAGGACCACGTCTTAGATCCATATGTTATTATCAAGGGAAACACGCACTAGTAGTTCACACCCTTGTTTTCAAGTTTTGAGTTATAGGTACGTGACAATGGGTCAGATACTCATATATGTGTCATAATGTCCCGAATTTATTATTAATTTAGTTCATTTTTATATTATGTATTACTAATACTTGTTGGAAGTGGCACTACATTTAAGTCATTGACGAGTACAAACTATAAACATAGATGTACATTTATTTACAGAGAGAACAAAGAATAGAGTATACAAAATGTACATGTACATACAGTAGAGGAGTACCATGAGTTGCGCAAGTGCGCAACGATGCGGGACGCGCGTTTGCGCAACACGGCTGCACGATTCGCTCTGATAAGCTCTCTGCCATGCTCTCCTTGTCTCTCATGGCATCGGATGAACAAAGTAAGATTTATTAATTTCGCATATACTTCCCAGCTATATTATGATTGTAGTACGAATGGGTCGGCGGCTCGATCGGGGAAGGATCACGCTCTCACAGAATACCAGCGTAAAAGAGCAGCATTATGCTGCTGTGTTTCGTATGGTGAGTGTAGAGAACCGGAGACCCCTTTTTGCTGGAAATGAGGTTATCCATTTCAGTCCTCAGCGGTGATAATACATCTGAATTTTGATTCTTAACTGAGGATAGATGTAGATGTCTAATGGCTACAGAAACCACTTAGCACCAGGCGGACTGCGGATATTTGCCACCCTGATTCGATAAAAAACATAGATCAAGGACTTATCCGCAGATCTGTCGGAGCATCGCGATGTGGTGATGAATTAATGTAGTGGTAGCAGGACGCGGCGCTGGTTAGTTACGGCGGTGCTTCTGGAATACTGATGTGAGCCAACGGTACCGTAACGAAGTTTGTTTTTGAAACCCGCACACACTTTAAGTTAAATTTTACTGCGCCGCCTTTACTTTCAAAATATAAATATCACTAAATGTCATCAAATCAACAATAGCTGACATAGGCTAAGTATGTAGTGTCGTCTGAGTTAATATAAATAAAAGAACAGACGAACTTGTTTTATTATTCCTATTCAATACTTGTGAAGAAGAGAAGAGGTTACAAATATAGACAATTATGCGAGACATATTTTTACAATTACATTTCTAATTCTAATTCACAATGACTCATTACAAGCTAATGTTGGCACACATAAAACTATAGGTACTAAAGGCAATTCCTTGCCTTTGGCATCGGCCAAACAGAATACGACCACCAACCAATATTTATCAGTCTTATCAGTTCTTATCAGTCTTTGCGAGACTGAATCAATAGGTTAACTGTACATTTGATATTGTAAGGAGGAGGAGTTCGTGACTTACGAGTGCGGTGATTACATGGTAATGTATTGAGTGAAGGGCGCTGGTGCCATCGGTAGCTTACCTGCAACAAAACAAACAATTTAAGCAAACAGTGGTTAGCCGACTATGTATTATAATTACCGACACTATAGCATGTTGATAGTCCACCCGATGGAAATTGTTTACTGCCAGTGCCGCCCATGGGCACCCTCAACTAACTTCTCAAACAAATGCTATACAAACGTGGTCATCCCTGAGGACGAACGTGGGATGCCTTAGTCTGCAATTACACTAGCGCCCTCTAAATAAGAAAACAGTAACCATTAAAAACGATCCTACCAATTCAGAAAATCTCTGTAAAGAGAAAGATATCATCTCTTATGCTTACGCGAACACTACACATTTAAATGAAACTAACTTTTACGGATGTTGTCGCATACAACGTTTCAAGTACCTACTTTACAGCACCCCTGGTCACGGGAGGATTTAGTCTCTAATATACGCGATAAAGTCTGTAAAAACCAGTTTAATTTAAACTACGGTATTTTCCTCAAATGTTCGGGGCGTAAAAGTGCAATGCGACACGATCGTCTCAGTGGCGCCGCGCCGCTGCACAACCCACACAATACAATCCTGTAACCGGAACACCCGCCGTCGCAAATTGCAACGTACTAAGTAGATCGCTCCGTTCGCTAATTTGAATAACACACGTCTCGCATAAAAGTATAATTAATATGAGCGTAGGCTACCGTGCTCAACCGTGTAGGTACTGGCGGTGTAAGAATATCCTCTACTTCATATCATCCCGTGGGTGGCGTAAAAGGCGACAGAGAGAAACAAATCAAATGGACACCAGCGTCTTCGTCGACGAACAACTAAAAAAAACTGTGTACCCGTTTGCCAAGCGTGGCAATTATGGCAAATATCCCCCCCTAAGAGGCAATCTATGGAGGAGACCTATGTTCAGCAGTGGACTGAGAGGCTGTATCGGTAAATTATACGGTCAGCAAAACGACAAGAAGAGATCACGAGACTAGGTCGTTTGCAGCAAACGTTAGAGCCCACGCTTACGACTAGAGTTGCCAAATGGTCGGGATTCGTCTGGATTAATATGGTCTCCAGACACCCGACAAAATTCGAAATCTCCAGACAAACAGCTTCTCGGAAATTAACGTATGGCTTTTGATTTAATAAACGCCGAGTTAGAATTAGGGTCTATAGGTTATAATATATAGGTATATAGGTAATATACGTCCCACTGCTGGGCACGAGCCTCCCCTCATTTCTGAGAGGGTTTTAGGGCAAGGAAGTGTCCGCCACGCTGCCCCAATGCGTGTTGGTGAACTTCACATGTCTTCGAAATATTTTTTTCTTATTCCTCAGACATGCAGGTTTCCTCACGATGTTTTCCTTCACCGCCGAGCACGTGGTAAATCAGCACTTAAAATTGCATTTAACAATTATGAAGTAAATTGTTGGAATTTTAAATCTTTTCTGAATACAACCCCAAATTAGTGGACTCTGAAGTCCAATGCCAAATGCATGTGGCAAACTAAAAATTAAGTTTACTTATAGTTTTGTTTAAAGTACTTTTTATAACCTGTCAAAAAATAACTTTTTATTATTAATATTTATTTCTCCCGAATACAACCCCAAAATCCCGACATTTTCAAAATTTGTCCAGATATTTTGGTCTTTCGATCTGGCAAACCTACTTAGAACTCAAACTTACTTATAGTCCATGCCACGAAAAGGTACTTTGTGCCTCATTCCACGCTTCCTGCACTGACGCGCAGATTTTGTTCGCGATGTCTGTTCTAGTTCGCAGTGCATATTACTTCAATGTCAAAATATAGTTTTTATTCACATGCGCGTCCGCCTACTGGCAGCGGGCGGAGGCTTGTTCCGAATACATAATACCGTGTGCGAGTGGTCTCAATCGCTCGACGGACCGGTGGAAGGTGAACCGGTGGCCGGTGGTGCTTACTGGCCGTCGTTCGCGCGCACTCGTTATTAGATTTTACGTCAACAGTAAAATCTTACGTCCTTGTGATTTCACTAAAACTAGGTAGTGTCAAGATAATACTACATAACGAATTGACTAGATAATCTTTTCCAATATATAACAGCTCAGTTCTGTTGTTTTGTATGGTGAGTATAAAGAACCGAAGACCCTTTTACTCGAAACGGGTCATTCCATAGTAGACCTCAGAGATGACAACGCATCTGCAGTTTAATTATTAATCGATGATAGATGTAGATGTCTACGGACCACAGCATCTACATACCATCGGGTGGACTTTGTGTCCGTTTTTCATACCTAAAAAAAGACAGTAAGATCATGACATACAATAATTAATGTGACGTCTGGCATAAACTAAGTCGTAAACCGTGACTCACTGCACCCACGAGAGAAGTGTGTTTGTTTTGATGTTTGACTTGAATTTATTCGAGATATTTCCCAGACACACGACCAGGAACTTGCAGTGAATAAATACGATACAATATCTATATGAATGTTATGTCACGAGGCGAAGAATTATTCTGGTCTGGTATATACAAACACAATTCGCTGCGAATAAATTACAAATGGAGCCGCTCGACGATTTAGCATTCACCTTTGTCATTTTAAATTTAATATTTCTAAAGATTTACCTCGATATTATGGTTTTAAAGAATAGCTGTGAGGCCGTACGCAGAGGCGTGTCCATGCCTTATTGCAGTAAATTGACAAAATTTTAGTAAGTAATTCCCCGTCCATTCCGCAACATCGACAATTAAAGCCAAATTGAAATACCAATAAAAATTTCATATTTAAATTTACTTTCTTTATATAGAAAGTGGATGACAAAGGGCACACCTAGATGTCTATGGGATGGATTAGCCCATAGACATCTAGGTATATCGTCTATTGAGAATCAAAATGCAAATAAAAAGAAGAACGAAAAAAGAAGATAGAATATCTCGTTTCCAGTGAAAAGGATCTCTGCTTCTTTACTCTCACCGTACGAAACACAGCAGCATTAAGCTGCTATTTTACGCTGGTATTTTGTGAGAGCGTGGACCTCCCCGGTCTATCAGACCCATTCGTGCTACAACCACAACATAGGCAGCATGGCTCTACCACGTAAAAAACTAAAGAATTTACAAAGAGTAAAATTTTATACCCTCTATTGTTGCAGATAGAGCAGAATGTCCCTGTTCCCGAGAGCAGAAAACTGAAGTTATACGACCTATTAGCGTTAATTAACGTTAGCAACATACCATTGCATTCGTATAATATAATATAAAAATTATTGAAAGAAGTGTAATTAATTCATAAGATTTCGTGTTAGTGCAAGAGAAATGTGATCGAGGATGACTCGCGGCCACACGCATCGCGCCCACCTTGATTGTATGAGGTACTAAATTACGTGAAAACGTTTTTCCATTAATGAAAGTATGTACATAATTATAGTATATTGTTTAATAAACTCTTACGAATATGTATGCACTTTTGTTTTGTAATACGAGTCTAGTGCGATAATGTCGATTAATATTAATTTTTTTAGATAGTTAAATGTACATTTATTGGTTGCCAGCGTGTGAATGTGTTACAATTTGCAATGTGATCTAGAAACCAAACATTTAAAAACAGTTTGTAAGTTTTTATTAGGAGAGGAGGCGAAGAACGAGCGTGCGGTTCACCTGGTAGTAAGTGATAACCGTCGCCCATGCACAGCTGCAACACCAGGGGAATTGCAGATGCGTTGCGGCCTTTTAATAGAGTAGGCTCTTTTCTTGAAGGTCTTTAAGTCGTATCCGGAATCTAATCTGAAAATATCTGCTGGTAGTCGATTCGATAAGGAAGTTGTGCGATGAAGAAAACTTTTAAATAGCACAGTGGTGGACCGCCAATCATCCAGATGGTATGGATGGTAATCGCGAGTTTTTTCGCGATGTGCGATGGTGAAATTGAGCAGCTGGAATTAGTCCAATCTATTTTTCGGAGCAATTCCCGTGGCAGATGCGATAAAATACGCAGAGATGCAACAGCTTTTCGCAGTGCCAGTAAGTCAAGCCGATCAGAAAGAGCTCGGTCGCCGACGATTCGAAACGTTATGCGTTGGATGCGATCAAATGAAAGGAGCTGGCACTGGGGAGCCCCAGCCCAGAGATGAAACAGTATTACATGTGAGGCCGAACCCGCGCCTTATAAAGTTGCAGGCGGTGTGCCGGCATGAAATACTGTCCCGTCCTGCCGATCACGCCAGGCTTTATGGAGGCCAATAATTTGGCCTTCTCTTCCAAGTGATCATGAAACTGAACGTCACTCGATATGTCGACACCAAAAATTCCGATGCTAACTGAGGCAGCAAGGGGAGTGCCCTGAAACTGTTGAGATAAAACAAAGGGGTTCGTTTTAGCGGTAAACGCGCTATCTTGTGTCTTCTGAGATTGAATTGGACTAGCTTTAGCGGACTCCAGTCCGATACTTTGTTCAACAAAGTCTCACTTCAAACACAAGTTTGTTCCGGTACTCTGCAACGTTTTCCCGAGAAATTTCGGCACGGCCGGTGAATAAAGCATCACCAGTGCAGTCGCACACATAGTAATTAATGTTACCGGTTTGCAACATTGATATGCAGAAAAATCAGCGTTGGTGATAGTATGCAGCATTGTGGAACACCAGCGTTAAATTGTAATCGAAGCATGCACCGTCTACTACGACCTTGATGCTCCAATCTGCAAGAAAACTGGTGATCCAATTGCACAATTTTTCGGGAAGCGCATAGGAAGGAAAATTCGAAAGAAGTGCTTTATGCCAAACTCGATTCTTCGCTATATCCAAACTAACGGTGAACGCCTCCCTCTTGTACTCTACTGCTTTCGCCCATCTATGAGTTAGGTAACCCAGAGTATCACCAGCTGAGCGACACCGACGGAAACCATACTGGCGGTCACTAATCAGCTGGTGGTCTTCGAAGTACTTCATGAGCTGGTAGTTAATAATTAAATGCATTATTTTGGAGAACAAAGAGGTGATAGCGACAGGCCTGTAGTTGGACCGATCTGAGCGGTCGCCTTTTTTGGGGATAGGGTACACCAATGCTGTATTAAATGTGTTCGGGACTACGCCTGGAAAGTAGTAGTACCGGAAAAGACGCGTTAAAACCGACGTCAAATTTGCGACACAATAAACGGGCACACGTCTTTAGTACAATAGGTGGGACTCCATCTGGCCCACTCGACTTGTTAACGTCCAGGGAGATGAGTGCTTTGCGCACCCAGCGCTGTGTGATCCTGCATGGAGCACTCACACCGCGAGATGGTCGGCGGTGTGTTCCACCATCATCGAGAGTTTAGCTGGATACAAAGAGAGAATCTAACAGCTCGGCCTTCCTTTGTGGCATGGGCCAGTGAGTCGTCCTCCATGTGAAGAGATGGCAGAGATGGCTGATAGAAGTTCCCTTTGACAGCTTTGGCGAGAGATCAGAATGCACGTGTTCCTGAATGAAGGCGAACTAGACAGTTTTACTTTTAAAATAAATGTCAATATCAGATATACCGTAATGCATTTCAAATTTGTACATACAAACGATCCATATAGCTGCATGTGAGCAGTTTATGATAAGAGACTTACGTAAATACAAACAATCTTTTTCAACAGACCTACTCATAAGTCCGCGCTGCGTAGTGCGCTGTGATTTCGCTTTTCGATTCAACTGGGCGAGTGTCGCAAGCTGCTTACTCTCGTCTCGGTTTCAAAACATTACCTTGAGATTTCGACAGTCAATTAAGGATATTTTTCTCTTAGCCGTCGACGCAGACGGACGCGCGTTGCAAGTCAAACCGTTGCAAAAGAAACTGTACACGTGTGAACAAATTAAGCGGGAGGTAGGTGTGGGAACCCGGATATGTAGGTAAAGAGGGGCATGTGTACACGGTAGCGTAGCAAGATCGCGTGCGGGCGACGAGGCACGCGTCAGCACTCTGTATCGAGGGTACCGCAGACTCGCGCCCGCAAACCGGATCCATGATTTACCGACTTACAGATGGACATAATCATATAATTATGGAAAATAGTAACCCTTGGGAATGAGGTGATCGTTATCATGCTATTTCTAATTTGTTTTCTGTTATTTTTATTAAACATAAGGGTGAATTTAAATAACTATTATTCTACAGCTTCTTTAAAATGAAGCACTCTCTCCCGTAATGCAAAATTTACACAATAGATTTGAAAATATTATTCATTAATCAGTCAAGATAAAAACGAACATAGTGAATAATTAAAAAAGCCCGTGACCATCATGGGTGCCATAAAGCACCCGAATCGTCGGGAATTAAAAATAAGTTAAAATAAGTAAATTAAACGCGATAGAATCCGTATAGTTTCTTTTTCAATGTGTAGTGTTTGCGTGAATTTTAGAAATCATTATTATAAAAAGTTTACGATCATTGTTTAAAACCTAAATAAGCAAGTAATGAACTCTATCCATTGATTCCAATTTTTCTCCTTCTCCTGACCTCCTGACCGAATTTCGGTAACTGCGGTCAGTCTCAATGAAGACTAGCCATATGCGTAGGACAGGATTATAGTGCCAGAGTAAAATCACAGGTGAACTCTCTAATCCCTCACTCTCATAGTCTGATGGGACGGGTAATCTGACACGAATAGAGAGATCAGGCACAAGACTAACGGCTTCACGACCCGGAGATGAAATTCTGCTAACGTCCTGACTCCGGGCTACTAAAAACCCAACCAATAACTGACTTTGGCCCGACACGGGATTCGAACTTCACATTCAGCACTAGCGTTTACGATCACCACACCAACGAGGCAGTCACCACAAATACATTTTAAATGACAATCCATCACGCCAACCGCGGATAATTTACTTCTATGGAAATTTATATCAAAATTCCCAATTGGACCGTGAACCAAATATTGGTAAGCAGCGTCGGTTCGTTACCGGGTCTCCGTTAGCCGCGGACACTTTCACTGGCGCAGTAGGCCCCTGACCGCATTAAGGCACCTTTACACTAGTTCTTCTCAATCCGCTATGACAGTATCAGTATGTCAGACATGTATCCGAAACCGATACGGATATTTTTATATGAGATATATTTTTACTGCCGATACAACGATACCTTTCAAGTCAAGGTCTAATATTATGTCGAGAGACGCAGATCCACTCGTTTTCTGGCGCAATTAATTCTTATACCAAAACTTGAAAAATATGGCGCATATCTTGCGAAACGCCTTTCTCCGCAAAATTTGAGAATACTTTTTATTGCCTTTTTAAACAACTGTTGCCTTTTTAAACTGAACATAACTTTAATTAGTAATTTTAACATCCTAGTTCTGTAATAATTTTATATAAAATATTTAAACCCTCTTGTGCTGAAATTATCTTAATTTAAATTCACTGAACGTATCGGTGTTGGTAACGTATCGGTAAAAAGGCGTATCGACGCTATCGACGCCCTTAGTAAGCAGCAAGCATACATTAAAAAAATACATACAGTCGAACATTACACCTCATCCTTTTTTGAAGTCGGCTAAAATAAATTTTTAAATTTGATTACTGTACGGTAGCACGTGTTGGTGTACAAGCATGCCAATGCTAGTCTAACTAAAGCAAAAATCTTGTTAGTATACCGTTTGCGCAACGCTCATAGCACGGTATACCTATACTTGCAGAATGCTTTCCAGCCCGCCAAAGCAAATGAGATTACAAAAGTTATTTGCTTTAGCGGGCTGGAAAGCATTAAATATCGTGGATGCCATGTGCTAGCGGCGCAAAGGAATCCATCACCCCATTTTGGGCGTCGTGAGTGGAGCTAGTCTGCCGATACACACACATCAGGCATATACGGAATGTATAATGTGCCAGATGTAAAATATCCTGACCGATGTTGTGCAATCGCTAAATTACCGTGAGTACAATGAATCCTTCCTACGCTGGTAGAGACTCATTTGCAACAGTAAACAGCCAGTAAAGAAATGTAACCAATTTAACGATAACTAACATTTAAATAATACTAGTTTTTACGGATTTTATCGCGTATATTTAACTTTTAAAATGCCCGACGTTTCGAGCAGTTGCAGTTTGTGAACACGTACAGAATCGCCCCCGTCACTACATCAGATTTAATAGACCACAAGTCCTCGCTAAAGAACACTGATTCCTTCCAAGGATGATTCGCGAGGCTATTGAAATCAAAAAACATCATAATTTCAATAGAGAAGATGGCTGGGTGCTACCATCTGCTTGGGATCCATATAATTAATAAAATTAAATCCCAACCCAAGCATACAACTGCAAGACTTCAAGATACCATAAGTTCGTACTGTGTAGATCGGAACATAAGTTAAATTTTAATCTACCATAGATTAAAAATATCGCGGTTAACCATCGATCACTAATAGTTCTTTATTAGTGATCGGTGCGGTTAACTATGACATCTGGACGTTCAACATCTCAGTCCCCCCGTGCCCACGGGTGCTGTAAAGTGCTCGAAACGTCGGGTATTTAAAAATCGGTAAGTAAAGTAAGTAGTTACAGCCTATATACGTCCCACTGCTGGGCTCAGGCCTCCCCCTCATTTCTGAGAGGGTTTAGGGCAAGGAAGTGTCCGCCGCGCTGCCCAAATGCGGGAACTTCACATTAAATATTTTTTTTCTTATTCCTCAGACATGCGGGTTACCTCACGATGTTTTCCTTCACCGCCGAGCACGTGGTAAAGATATTGCAATTAACAATTTCATTGGTGCCGGCGGGGATCGAACCCGGGTTACTCGCCTTTTGTTATATTTACAGCGAGCGTTAACCACTGAGCTACCACGGCTGTGTATGAATCGGTAAAAACTAGTATTATTTAAACAACTAACACTTAATACAAAACATTTTTTTTGTAATTGAGCAATAAATTTTCTAGAAAAAGCAAACTGTATGGTACAAAACCATTTTCTAATTATTAGAGCCATTTTGAACGATGTCTCTAGTTAAACTGTTTTAGAGAACAACGTCCTCAAAGTGAGTGGCCACCAGAGCACTCGGTGTGCGCAAGGTGTGGATGCTAGGTTGCAATTCTTGCAGTTCACCGTAACGGTCTGGCGCGTTACCGATCTTGACACAAACACCGGACATGCAGTCGGTCCCTTAGAACAATTGGGGTTTGAATTAATAAACAATTTATTTACCGAATAAAACTTGATTAATAAAATTAAGTTGAAGTCCTGACTCCCGAACTAGCGTTAGCTGTGTGTCGGGATTCGGTTCCTTCCCATATCCATAAAGTTACAATTACAAGATGGCTCTTTACAAATCAGAACAAAGGCAAAATAAGAAATAAAGTACTATTAAAATTAAAAATTTCGCACACGCACACGTATGCGCACACGCACACGCAACATGATACGCGATTTTTGATGAATTTGATTTTCTTAGTCTGTCGCATGATATATAGATATTGAATATTGTACCGATTATAGATATTGCATCTATATATGATTTGTATCGCCCACGGAAGCCCACGGCCCACTTGTAATTCAATCATTTCTCACCTCATAATAAGCTCGACCTTCGCTTTAGTTACAAATACGATAACTCATGCTAATTCGCGCTCCCGGCGAGATCGCTAATAAGCACTAACAAAGAGGTGATATGATGACGTGAATGCATCGTGCAAACAACATATTCAATACAGACGACTACACTTAGGATGTCCATTCTCCAAAATTTTACACAATAAGAAGTCGTAAAGTAGCCGTATGGACTATCAGTAACGCGGAAAGAAAAAATAAATACAAGAAAATTTCGTAAATCTTTCATTTGGAGCATCAGTGGTGTGGAGTGCCATGAGTGCGTGCGTTGCGACTGCTCGTACAGACTTCATTCAGTCCAGATAACGCACCGCTTTATGCTATGCCATTGTCCTACATATTAAAATAAACGCAACTCGCAACACATGGAAATACGACTCAAATCAGCATAGCATACAATGTGCACGAGCGGAACTTGCGTGTGTTTTACAAACAACATAGTATCGCTTTAAAATTGCTTCTGTTATTCAATATTTATATGTATTGTAATGATCTTTAAAGATTACACCCAGAAAATTGAAACTTTTTACAATATAGCTTTTAAGTGGTAGAACCATCATGCTCTGGTTTCGATGATGTTAGTGCTGTTAGCCTATGCGGCTCTTATAGCTTCATACAACTCAGGGCCCATGGCCAGAAGAGTCACGCTGCAGCTATATAGTGCTTATAGCACGAATGGGTCAGCTCGACCGTGGAAGGATCACCCACGCTATCACAGAATAACAGCGTAAAATAGCAGCTTAATGCTATGTTCCGTATGGCGGATGTAGAGAACCGAAAACCTTTACTTCTAGAAAAGAGGCATTCCATCATAGTGTCGAAGGTGACAGCGCATCTGCATTTTTACTTTTAATCTAGCATAAGTACGAAATGTTTATGGGTCACAACATGCACTTACCATTGGAACTGTGTGCTCGTTTATCACCTTTTTTATAATAAGGGTGACAAACGAGCACACAGTCCACCTTATGGTAAGTGGATGCTGTGGCCCATATACATCTACATCTATCCTCGATTACGAACGAACAAACTACAAAATGCAGATGCGTTATCACCCGTGAGGACTAAAATGAAATTCTTATTTTTCCAGTAAAAAAGGGTCTCCGGAAATCTACACTCACCATACGAAACACAGCAGTATAAAGCTGCTATTTTACGCTGGTATTTATGAGAACGTGGTCCTTTCCAGGTCGAGCTGACCCATTCGTGCTACAACCATAATGTAGATGCAGTGTGGCTCTACCACGTATATAAAAATATAGCTGCAAGTACAACATAAATTTGGAAATGAATACAACATTCACCTTTGACTCAAACGACAGTACAAGTACATAATGTAGATGAGGGCTCGAATTACCGGTACATTTATTTAGCTGCGGATACATTCAACGCGCATGAAGTCAGCCAACGGGAGCAGCGAGTGTGGTGCGAGGCCAGACCGTTACAACCACACCAATTATACTGCGCCACGGTCTACTGCACTTGTTGTACCATAAGGTTTTTATGTATCACTAAATTTGAAGCGATTATATACATATTATACTGAATGACCGTTTTTACCGTCTGAAAAAGAAATAGGGTTTAACATGTGAACAGAATAGAAGCGTATGGGCATTGCTATTTAACAAAAATTTTGAATTAAATAAATAAATAAATCAAAATCTATTGAAATTCAAATCATATCCATCCTACTTTACGAACGGCAATAAAACAATAAATTTAGTAGGCATCTTTGGTCTTGTCACTTCGCAGGGTTACAGACTAGGGTGGATATGATATGAATTTCGATAGATTTTAATGAACTTATTTATTTATTTCAAAATTTTTGTTTTTATTTTTGTAAAATATCAGTGCCACAGGCTTCTACTCCATTCACATATTACACCCTCTTTTTTCCAGACGGTAAAAAAAGGTCATCCAGTATGTACCCGCCATTCTGCAGTTTTTATTTCCTAGTTGTTATTAGAAAGATGCTGCAGCCCTCCTGCTGATCTCCTGGTCTGTTTCCACTGTCGCCTTTTACTACACCTACGTGATGATATGGGGTACAAGGTATTCAAAGCCTATATACGTCGCAGAGCTGGCCACAGGCCTCCCTCTCACTTCTGAGAGGGTTTTAGGGCAAGGTTGTTTCCGCCACGCTGCCCTAGTGCGTGTCGGCGAAGTTCACTTCATTGAAATATTTTTTTATATCTCAGACATGCCGTATTCTAACGAGCAAGAGACAAACGAGCACACAGTCCACCTGATGGAAAGTGGATATAGACATCTACATTATGGCTTCGATGAAGAATCAAAATGCAGATGCGTTATCAAGCAGAATAATTCCTGTAGCAACGTTTTTAATACTAGCACTTAATAGTAGTATACTATCTCTTAATCATGTTAATTTTAATATTTAATTTTTTGATTATTGTCATTTTGTCTGAATGCTGCCTGTCTTGTTTGGTATTTCTTACTTTTTGTGATTATGTTTCGAATATTTTGTAATTTATGTTAAAAATCTGACACCTATTCCAACACTGTTAAGTAACTTTTCTTATAATCACGTAACCATAAATATCTTTTACATTTAAAATTAAGTTTATATATTATAGTTGTTAACATCCATCCATGATAGCCACGGCGAAATATATAAATAGTCCACTGCGAAGTTAGGCATCATCATAGCATAGATTGTCTCTGAGGGGACTCGGAGGGGACTCCATTTTAAGTTTTTTTCAAGTTGCCACGCTTGACTTACCCTGATATTGGGTAGTAGATATTCTTACACGCTACTACACCGTAAATTAGTGAACATGTATTATTGTAATTAACTATGGCTGTCATTAAATAAATGAATAAACACTGCGCATCATTGTGAGTGTTTGCGCGCGGGTCTAGGAGACGGCTAATTGGCTCCGCAAGCACGCGAGACAGATCGTCGCCGGGTCGACTCGGGTCGATGCTCTTCTCAGCTTGAACACTCAACAAACAGATTGTATATATATCTATATATAATAAGGGTGACAAACGAGCACACAGTCCACCTGATTGTAAGTGTATGCTGTGGTTCATAGACTGCGTCAATAGTTAAAGTCGCACGAAAATAATTTTTAGAGACTGAATTGTTCTTCTCAAAAACTAAAAAAACGTCTGAGACAGCATATCATGTCTATCTTCTGAAGATAACTTAGAATAACCATTTTTGTATAACTCTTGCGCGGTCTTTACGTCATAAAATACAGAGAATCAATTTATTTTAAAACCTCAAAAAAGGTTTTAAATTAGATATACCTGTTTATTATTTAACGTAGTTAATTAATTGTTTAACCCGGACAAGGCCGGGGCGCGCCGCTACTAATGAATACATTTGGTGCACCAATTGATTAAATGTGTATATATATATATACATATATTTTTATATAGTAGTAACGGCACGTTTTTAGAGTTACAAGAACTCAAGAAAGTAAATTTTGCTAAACGTATAACGTAAAACGATAACACGTTTGACAAAATTCGTATGGAATAAGAATAGCAACATGAAACTAACATTATGTATCATCATCATCATCATCATCATTACAGCCCTTCACAAGTCCACTGCTGAACATAGGCCTCCCCCAAGTAACGCCACAGAAGTCTTTAAATGTCAGATTGACGTTCTTGTAGTAGGAAGACAAGCTGCAGCGCGAATCGTCTCAATACAAATATGAAATGATACAACTTTATACTCATAATCCATCACATACACTACCATTGCCAAGTGGTCTTATATTAGTAGCTTAAGTGTGCGCATTAGTATCATGTTAAGATAAATTTTTTTTATAAAAATAGTGTGAGATAAACGAGCACACAATTCACCTCATGGTAAGTATTAAATGCTGTTGCCCATAGACATCTATCGATAAAGATTCAAAATACAGATGCTTTGGCTCCTTTGAAGCCTAAGATGGAATACCTGATATCCAGTAAAAAGGTTTTCCGTTCTCTACACTAACCATAAAAATAAAATGATGCAACTTTATACTCATAATCTATCACACACCAGCATTGCCAAGTGGTCTTACATCAATGATTTAAGGGTGATCAATTTTGTAGATATGGAAATCTCATAAGTATCATGTTAAAAAATAGAATGAATATATTATACAGATTCAATTCAGAGTGCGAGCCATGTCCGGCTATAGTGGTGCGCCAATTGGCTCGCACCCAAACACCGCAACGAAATTATATCACTTTCAAAATATTTCGATATTGAGAGTCGCGATTGATTGCATTGTATTTGATATTACTTACTGATCTACGTGACATACACACAAAATAATAAATGTCATTGGTTCAGTAAGCCTCTTAGTATATTTATAAAAATTTTATGTATCTATTGTCCACAAAAAACACAGCAAACACTAGGAAATAAACGCACTAGCTTGTTTGTTTCTGGTGTTTATCTCTTGTCCCCAAAAACGACCCAAAAAACAAACAAGGTATCTCTATTACCAAGCTACTCTTGGGGATGAGGTGGAAAAACCTGTTGGGTTTTTTTTGCTATTTGTTTTCCAAACCAGTGGTAACATAAAAGTAAAGAAATGACTTTCAATAAGAAAGTATGTCAAATAAAAATTATTCTGTTCAAATGCCTCACGCAACTAAACTATAGATACTGCTCACTACTTAACGATTAAAAAAAATTCGAAATTTACAAAACAATGAGGCACTTGTCACTTTTTGAGACATGTTAAAGTCTCGGCTCGATCGCAGCACTTAACTGAACAGATCAAAGGTCAAGTGTTCTTACAATGTTCAAAGAGTTATCTGTGGTTGTATTGATTGCGAAAACTTAAACCATAGTTCCACGGGGCGCTTCGTGTACGCGCTTGATCCACACACAGATTCTAACAAAATGCCGCGCTATTCGTTATTTGTGAAGTTTTTAGGAGCTACATAATCTTGATTCCATACCAGCCAATTCCAACTTTTTTTTAAAGCATTAAATACTTGATGAATCTTCCTACAACTAAACCACAGAAATGCGAAATAATTTTTGATAACACGCATCTCCTCATAAAGTAAGCATTATTTTATTTTGCGATTGACACTAATGGATAGGCAATTTGTTAATGAACATTTTGATCTATTTAATTTTTTCAAAGGACTACAATTCGATTTTATATAGAAAATATTTTTAAATTTGGCCGTATTTCTTACGCGATATATTATAGCGAGAGCGCATGGAGTGTATAGGACCGAATACACATGTGTCAATCATGAAAGATTCGTTCGGTTGAGCTGGTACACTTAAAAGTATTCATGGTTAATTTATCTGTTTTTTTATAGGAAAAGGTTGAAAGAAGTTAAAAATGAAGATCCGATGCTTCCCTGTATTTGGATGGTTAAGTAATGTTTTTATGTTGCGGTAAGAATACAAACAATTGAGGAATATATATTGGTGTAAATTGTAAATGAGTCAAAAACCGACCTAATTCCGAATGATCTGAATAAATTTTTTTAGTGTATGAAGCTCGAAATGATCCATTTGAATGATCGATCCGAATGTACAGGTATGCGAAACGAAATGTACTAGAATGATCCGGTCACGAGAAATGAATGATTGACATATGTCTAGGACCGACGCTGAAGGTCGTTCGCTAGTAGTAGCGTCTTAACAGCCGTCTTACTTTAGGATTGACGGGCACAACAGAAAATATATTGATTGATTCATTCACTCATTACAGCCATTTACAAGTAAACTGCTGGACATAGACCTGTCCAAAGAATGTCAGAAAGCACGGTCCTGAGCCACGTACATCCATCGACCACCTGCCTCTCTTATCAGGTCGTCGTACCAACTAGTAGGGGGCCGGCCTACACTTCACTCATTATTACGGAGCTGCTAATGGAGAACCTTCCTTTCCCTTCGGTTGTCGGTCCTTCTACTGCAGATATTCTCATTTCGAAGTAGCGCAGAGAAATCTCCGAGCATAGCCTTCTCCATAGCTCGCTAAGCAACCTTGAGCTTAAGAGCAAAAATAGATAATACTTATTAAAAGACATTTTTTTAATTTACTAGCGGTTGGGTAATTCCTCTGTAAAATAAAAACTTAGCGACAACAAGAGCATCGAATCCAACCCCAATAGTGGCCGCATGTGCTAAGACTGCTCACGCAACAGGTACAAAATGCGGAATCACACTACACTACCTATTACTAATACAGAATCTAGAAGGATGTGCAGTATTCTGCTTGTAGCCAGAAAGCCGCTGAGTATGAAATTTGTATGTAACTTGCAAACAACAACCGGCGATTTCTAGACCAGTGTGTTATTAGACCAACGCCGGTACTGGTATACGCTGTTTATTTTTTATAGAATAAGGGTGACAAACGAGCACTGAATCCATCTGATGGTAAGTGAATGCTGTGACCCATAGACATCTACATTTATCCTCTATTATCGGTTCTCTACACTCACCATACGAAACAACAGCAATATTAAGCTGCTATTTAACTGTACTATTTTATTATTTGCGTGGTTCTTCCCCACTTCGGAGGTGCGGAGGTCTCAGCCGACAAAGGTAAAGGACGTAATACATCTCGAGGTTGTATCAATTTGCCAACAACTGAAGCGCTCGCGATACCGGTCCATTTTCAAAGTCAATTGCTTCACAATGGCGCTGCATATTAACAAGTCATTCTTCACCTATCAAACGATAACACACGCACTCAATAACGTCCTCCAGACCGAATTTCGTTCACGGCGGCTCGTCACAACGTACACTAGCTATCTGCGCAGAACAGGATTATTGTGTACGAGTGTATGCGCAAGCACAGGTGCACTCTCTGTTGCCTGACTCTCATAGTCCGATGGAACTGCAAGCCGACACGACCGAAAAATATCAGGCGCAGGACCTACAAGGCACGGGAGGGAAACACCGTCACCTTACTTACTCCGTACTGCTACAGAAAATTTCTTGACAAAAAGTCAATGACTGGTTTTTATTGGCCCGACCTGCGACTAACCCAAACCCTCATGATCATTAGTCTGGTTTCAACCACTTGACCAACGAGGCTGTCTTCAACACATGATTGGAACATACCAAATCACTGACTGTATGACTTAGAAATCAGAGATAGTGAATTATTGGACGGCTTCTCTTTTGTCGCAAGTCTGATCGTATGTTTAAGCCCGCTTACGTGTTTTGTATGGTGACTGTAGAGAACCCGACAGCCTTTTTACTGAAAACAAGTCATTCCATCTTAGTCCTCATCTGCATATTGATTCTTAAAAGAGGATAGATGTAGATGTCTATGAGCCATAATATCCACTTACCATCAGGTGGACTGCGTGCTCGTTTGTTACTCTTATTCTATAAAAAAAAAACAGCGTATAATGGTACTGGAGTCGGCCTGATAACATACTGGTCTAGAAATCTCCGGTTGTTGTCAGCAAAATGTTAGCGTAATGTAAATTTTCCTTTATCGTTTAAAAAAATTACTAGTTGCAATAAAATGTCACTTTACGCGAAAGTAGCCGACTATTATTAGTTCGCACGATACATTCTTGAGGAGGCACAATGTAAAGTGCAACAAAATTAACCGAATGTATGTGTGCGTTCGTGTGCGAGCTCCACTTGCAAACCGCGTTGACGGCGCATAATATTTATATGAATCCGTCCTCTAGCAATCCGACCCGGCTTCGCTTATATGTAATCTATTAATGTGGCGTTATTGACATCTAAGATTATCAAAGGCCATTTATTTTATGAATATTTCGTTTATTTTTCAAACAATCTTCTAGAATTTCGGATGAAATGTCGGTTCAGCCCTTTCGAAGATTAGCCCAGAGACACAAAATGTTTTTTTAAAATGATTATTAAAGTCTCAAATTTCATGTAAATATTCCCCACAGTTCTTTTATACGTGGTAGAGCCATGCTGCAGTTATATTAGTAGTATAGTTGTAACACGAATGGGTCGGCTCGACCGGGGAAGGACCACGATCTTACAGAACACCAGCGTAAAATAGTAGCTTAATGCTGCTGTGTTTCGTATAGTGAGTGTAGAGAACCGGAGACCCTTTTTACTGGAAAAGAGGCATATACCATCTTAGTCCTCACGGGTGACAACGCATCTGCATTTTGACTCGTAACATATGTAGGTGTCTCGTTTGTCACCCTATCCTATAAAAAAGCTCAATAAAATGAAGTTATTTCGATATAACAGAGAGGCACTTCCATTTTATTTATAAGTATAGATATAGATGTAATATATATATATATATATATATATATATATATATATATATATATATATATGTATTACATCTATATCTATACTGTAAGTCATGACTGCCAGTGATGACTTACGGATCAGAGACGTGGTCCTTCACTGCTGGCCGTATGAGGACGCTCAAGGTCGCTCAGCGAGCTATGCTCGGAGTTTTTTTGCGTGATAGACTCAGAAATGAGGATATCTGCAGTAAAACCAGAGTGACCGACATAGCCCAACGGATTAGGAAGCTGGCAATGGGCCGGTCATATAGCTCGAAGAACCGATAACCGATGGGGAAGAAAGGTTCTCGAGTGGCAGCTTCGTACCGGTAGGCGTAGTGTAGGGCGACCCCCCACTAGATGGAGTGACGACCTGGTAAGACATGCAGGAAGTCGATGAATACAGGTGGCTCAGGACCCTGCTTTGTGGCATTACTTGGGGGAGGCTTATGTTCAGCAGTGGACTTGTGAAGGGCTGTAAATATGATGATGATGATGATGATATATATATATATATATATATATATATTCCACGTATAAGACTGAACCTAAGCTTACTTATAATTACAAACAGCACAACGAGGTGCACACTGATAAGAGAGTAATTTTTACTTAACGTAACTTACATTGATTATTTTACATAATAAGGGTGACAAACGAGCACACAGTCCACCTGATGGTAATGGAGGACTAAAATGAAATCACTCGTTTCCAGTAAAAAAAGTGTTTGATTTCCGCTTCTCCACCACTCACTTCACCACACAAAACAGCAGAGTTAAACTGCAATTTTACCATGATTTTCTACCATTCTGTAGAGGTAGAAGCTGAATATTTCAGTTCAGTTGTACGTCGACGGGTGAGGCGCGGACGCAGCCGCCAGCACTCAAACTTCCTCTTTCGCACAGACCTTTGATAGAGCTCCTCTTTCAATAGGAGAACATCTGTACCGTAGTTATTGTCCTCGTACCCATTTCTACCGACGAGCCAAGCAGCAGTGAACTCACTCTAATCTATTGCGTTTTTAAAGGGTTGTAAGATGGCCGTGTTTATAATCTTTTAAAACAAAACTACTAAACGGACAACTATATAGACTATATAGACAGATAATATGTGTGGCATTAATGATCTAAGAATTTTTCTGCGGGCTTCACAGATTTTATAGAGGGGAAGTTGTAAGGAAAATGTAAAGATTAATCTTTCTTTCTGAAATGTTAGATGTATTTTACAAGAATAAATTAGAAATAGATTAACTAAACTACTGATATTCCTAAAAGTAGAAGAATTAAAAAATAGTGAATAATGTGTAAACAATTAAAGAACACAGCACTGAGGCATTGTTTTGTGCATATACAATATACATATATACAATAAAAACGAAGATTTTTTATTAAAACGCAACTCTTCTCAATGGTAATGACACTGCGTGACCACAAATAAGTTTACCTGCGTGCCAACTGGCGACATCTGTCGAATTCTAAACAGTACATTATTAGCCCTCATTGGTGGGAGTTATTAAGCATCTGTCCAAGGGTTTCAGTAATCACTTCACCTTATTCATTGATAATGGTATAAAAAGTACACAGCAATTTGTCAGCTACCTTCACGTACACGTATAATAACACCTTTTGATTAATTTCACTCCAGTTAAAAAATATTAGTAAACGATTAAAAATAAATAAAATTTCAATGTCTAAATAACTGCCTTTTTTATTGAACTGAGGAGGTTATGTGCATGTTTTTAGGACATGAATAACCATTTTAAAAATTTATGTCTGTCGGGGCTAATCTTTGGGATGGTTCAACTGATTGTAATGAAACTTGCTTGACGAGTTGATAGAGCTTCATAGAGGAGAGAAATATCCGGAGTTTATTTTATATATGAAAAGCATGGAGTATTTAAGAGGGTAGACGGTCTACGCGGGAGTTGCAAAATAGGTATTTGAAGAAACTATTGCCGTCCCTCACACCTCTGGTCTCCACCCGAAGAGTGCGATAGGGACAACTGCAGCTCAAAACGATTTACCTACAAAAACCATAACCGATCGTCTTAAATTATTTTTGGTATCAAAATTTAAAGGAAGAATAATAGATAATAACAATAAAGATAGAAAGCAAATGATAGAATAGAAATTCTATCATTTGCTTTCATCTTAAAAACTTTTCATAATCGTCTGATTACGGAGGTAAAAACGGGGTATTTTTTTTAGGTTTTTGGAAAGTTATATTTATTTTTGTAATAATTTTTTGAAAAAAAGTAAATGACAGGGACATGCATTCAATAGATCTATATTTTTATAAACAAAAACGATTACGCTAGAGGCATTATCCAGGAAAAAAATAGGGGAATACAGTTGTATGAAAAAAATGCAGCCCGTCTACTCTCTTACGGCCTGGCCACGGGGATCGGCAGCGCGAACGGCGAAGCGACAGGCGGGGCGAAAATTCGCGCGGCGCGATTTGAGGGCCACGGGAAGTCACGTTTGCCGCCGCGACCAGATAGGCCGAGAGTGAAATGTCTTTATCAAAGTTATCTCGATATTGCTTAGAAAGAATAGGAATCGGGTTATAGATGGAGAATTCCCCAACAAATAGAGATGCATCTAGAAAAAAATTTCGAGTAAATACCAGAATGAGTGTTGAAACCTGCGATTATATTCTTGTTAATATTCAACTAGAATTGGAGATAAAAGTCAATGCGGATAGAATTTTAAGTTGTTTTTGTCGGCCCGGCATTTTTCGCGGCGAAAACAACAAAAATATTTTGTTCCTATATTATTCGCCGCGTCTGCCGCCCGACTCCGTGGCTTGCACCGTACTGATTCATACATTTGTTTCATTCGCCCGCCGCGCCGCCAGTCGCCCGCGCGATTCGTCCGGTTTCGCCGGTCGCGTCGCCATTCGCCGCTACGCGTGGCATGCTTCATACATTTCTATACATTTGTTTTAGTCGCTAGACGCCTCGCCGTTCGCGCCGCGCGAATTTTCGCTACGGCGAATGTCCCGTGGCCAGGCTGTTAAGGAGAAAACTGGTAAAATTCGGATGTTTTAAAAAGAAAACAAAAAATCATTCTTTTATCAATTGATTCTTTTAACTTCCCGCTAAGAAAATTGAAAAGTTATTGTTTTGACCCCGTTCTTCGATAATTGAGTTTTCATCAAATCTTGACGTTTTGAGGTCACAGGAAGCCACCCTGACAATTTTTCGATGGTGTCTTTATATGAGTGTGTGCTAAGCGGATTTCCATTGTTTCCATCAAAACTTAGATTTCCTATGAATTTTAACCAATTCGGATCGGTAGATTTTGAGAAATCTCAAATATAAAAATTTTGAAACTGTTTTTTTTTTGGAATAACTTTAAAACGGCTATACTGATTGATTCAAAAACTAATTAGCTTTTAACCTTGAAAAATCACGAGATATCGTTAACGAAAAAATTTGAAAAAAATAATTTTTTCAAATTATTCCGATATTTCATATTCAACGTCATACTTTGGTGAAATTTGGAGCGCTTTGCATTTGAAATTAGTGGGATGTTCCAGGGATGGCCAGCAGGGTCAACCAATTTTTTTTAAATAAAAGGTCTTTGATGATTATTTTGAATCTAAATCATGCCACCTTATAAATAAATGGAGACGAAGCCGGTGCGGTGCGGCAGCCGGTGCATAAAAGCGGAAAGTTTAAAATCGACGAACGCTTTATACTCGTAGTATTTCGATAGGTTCGTGTTTACTTCAAGCAATATAATTTACATAACAAGCATTGCCAGCAAGTCAATCGCGGTCAACTTTTACTCTCCACACTTGTAACCTCAAAACCTACTTACTATACAGTTGTATCGAATGATTGTTTAATTATATTCATTAACTGGTTTGTAACTTGTTCAAAACGTGACGTACAACGTCATTACGGAGCTGTTTCAATTCTGAACAGATAGCATTTTGATTATAATGTAGAATAGCATAGGTCTAGGTCGTTGTGAGATTTTTACGAAAATATTTCGAGATTACAGCGACGAGGATTTACTGCTGGCCGTATGAGGATGCTCAGTCACTAAGCGAGTTATGGAGAGGGCTATGCTCAAAAATTTTCTGCGTGATAAACTCAGAAATAAGGATATCCGCGGTAGAACCGAGAGAGTGACCGACAAAGCCCAACAGGGCTGGCCATATAACTCGAAGAACCGACAACCGTTGGGGAAAAAGGTTCTCTAGTGGTAGCTTCGTACCCGTTGGGGGAAGTGTAGGGCGACATCCCACTAGATGGAGTGACGATCTGGTAAGACTTGCAGGAGGTCGATGGATGCAGGTGGCTCAGGACCGTGCTTTGTGACATACCTTGGGGGAGGCCTATGTTCAGCAGTGGACTTGTGAAGGGCTGTAATGATGATGATGATGATGATGCAACGACGAGATGATCGGCCTGTGAGCACGCTCCATTGAATTACATCTGATTCTCATTCTCCTAAAGAATCCGATGTTCAAATCAGTAACTAATATTTAAATAATATTTGTTTAGGTTTGACATCAAGTGTTATACGAGTGGGAATTGATACTTCTTGAAATAGTACCAATTGCAATAGGCACAGTCTTAATCAAATGGATTTTTAGAATATATTAATCGTGATAACAAAATTATAAGTTAATTGTTGGATTTACATTTAAACGTTCTTCAATATGGCCGTTGGTGTTGTGGTTAGGTCACAATATTTCTGCCAACGTCCTGCCTTTGGTAAATCATATTATTATAATTTAAAAAACTTTGCCGTTCGAGTTCTCGTTTTTTTTTAATAACCTTATAAACTTATAATATTAAATGATAATATGAAAGGCATGTTATTGAATTGAATTCGTCTACGGCTAAATTTTTATTAAGATGCTTTATTTCCTGATAATAAACAAAAACGCTTCAAATAAAACTTCTTGTCCACCGAACGGCGCACGCTTTTTTCATGCCGGACAAATATGCATGTAGCGAAGAAAGAAGGAAATACACGTCTTAAGGAATTTAAATTAAAAAAAATATCAGGTTCATAAGCTAAATGTTTATTGTTACATTTTTATCAAGAGCCGCTACAGCACTAGAAATTTCTACTGCAGTCGTTTTACTGAGTACATATGACCATGGATAAACATACCCTGGGGTCCGAAACACTACAAAAAACAAAAAAAATTAGGCAAACTTTGTGCGTCGTTGGCCGTGGATGCCATGACGCTCGCTAAATAATAGACCATGTTGTGTAACGAAACTTGTGTATACAAGCGACTGAGGCGTTCACGACACACCGCACCGCGCGGTTGACATGTCGCTCGGGGAACGACAGTGTTTGTATGATGAATAATGATAATGCAATATGTCGTGTCCGACCGAAGCTTTGGCTTCGGGTTCGGTCAACTTCGACCAAAAACCACCTTCGACGACACCTTCCTAATATTTTAGCCGAAATAAGGCCCGCCGCATACTACATAACGAGTAGGCCACACGCATACGGAATCCCGTTTTGCCCGCAAAATTTCGAACGGAAAACTAATGTAGGTGTGTGACAGGTCCTTGATTTTATATGGACTTGCTGCGTTCGGAATCCCGAATCGGAAATCCCCAAAACGGAATTTCGTATGTATCTGACGGGCCAAACAAGCGCCGAAATTGAACGACTATTACGAATGAGCGAGATCGTGGACGATGGACGTGGCGACGCAATTTTAATCATCTCTAGATCAACTACTACTTATGGAACCTTTTTATATTTAACAATCAATATAAACCTTTAATGTCAAAGTTTTAAAGTAATCTGCATTATTAATTTTAGCCAATCTTGAACTGAATTTCTTAGTCTTTAAGCCCTCCTCTTAAGGCTTCGGCTGCGGCCAAAGGTTGTGGCAATAGCCGATTAATCAGCTTCGGTTTCGACCAGAAATCGACCTTCGGTCAAGTACTAAAACTATTGTTAAAAGTAAAGCTCATGTTATAAAGATAAGCTTGAGTTCGTCATAGTAAAAACAGAATAGTAGGCTATCTTCTAAGAAATGTATCGAACGCCGCTAACAAGTATGCGTGCCTGTCACGGGCCAATACGGACTCGTACGCACGAGCCACAGCATGCACATTGCACACTACGACAATTGCGTCGGGAAGATCCAACCGAATTGTGGACGCACATCGCCGCGCTCCGCAATCACCTTTGTTTGAGACAATGTTGAATTTTAATAAATATTGCTAACAGTCTTTTTTCATTTTATTTTTTCTTGTTGTGAAATAAATTAATAAATGCGTTTGTTTAAGTAAATTAGCTATTTATTAATAGGTTATATTACTATACCTATACATAGACACATACCTCATAAGTAAATTAATTATTATCGTATCACATTAGATCAAATTAATTTTAATTTGAACTGACACCATATGCTCAATGTTAATTTACTCGTATTTTAGTTATTTGTTGTAATGTAAAGCTGGATTTTTTTTTTGACAAACATTGATTCTTTGAGAGGAAACTAAAGAAATGATTAACAAATATGATGCACATGTACGTCGTATCCGTATGTATTATGGTTGTAAATATTATAACTACTTATAAAACTAAATGAGACTTAGCTGTTAAACAAAATACAGTGACAACCCTGCAATACTGGCGTTTAAGTCTCGCACGGCGCGGGAGTATCCTACTATTCTGTTTTTAGTATGGTTTCGCGATGCACGTCGTAGGCGTCACCCCTACGCTAGATAAACTACACTTACATGTTTGTGTTAGAGTCAACCAATTTATAGATAAACATAAGGATTGCTACATAGTTCGTCACGCATACAGCAAAAGAATAGAATAAGTTGCCAGCATCTTTTTTCCGTCCGATTACATTGCGGGTGCTTTCATGGCAAGAGTGAAGAGGCCTTTGTTATTTGTTAAGTCAGCGCGCTTTACATCTTCGGTTGCATCACTACTTACCAACAGTTGGGACAGTAAATATCTGTTGGCTTAAAATAGAAAAAAAAAAGACAAAACAATACTCATCGGATTAAGTCGGGCAAGTGTTTGAGTCGTCGACGAGATCGGGACATAAAGTAATCAACGCGGCGAAGCTTTACAAATTCTTAACCGTTAGGAAAATTGAATAAATGGCTACTTCTTTCTGCCAGAGGTACACTTCTAACTAACTGGTGCCGGAAAATGCATCCATAAACACGGAACCACTATTATTTTTATAGGACAGGATAACAAACAAGTACACAGTCCACCTGGTGGTAAGTGGTTGCTGTGGCCCATAGACATCTACATCTATCCTCGATAACGAATCAAAATTCAGATGCTTTGTCACCCGTGAGGACTAAGATGGAATGCCTAGTTTCCAGTAAAAAGGATCTCCGGAACTCACCCCATTCCCCGGTCGAGCCGACCCATTCGTGCTACAACTATACTACTAATATAACTACTATGACACAGTAGTCACTATTCCGCACGCAATAACTCGCAGAGACCGTGGTCACCATGGGCAAATAATTACAGTTCTTCCATGGATTCAATTCCTACTATGAACGAGTATTTGAATAACCTATATTTGACTGTTCCAGGTCTGGGTTGCTCATGTGCAATATAATATGTGTAAAAATGAGTTTTACTGCTTTAATAATATAGAGGTCAGGGTTTGGGTTAATATTTTGGGTGCAGAGAATACTGACAGATATCAAGTTCACTGCGCAGCGGCGGCTTAAGATTATCCAACACTACCCACAAGTGTATTTACGTAAGGGCAAATTAGCCTATAGCGCAGGGCTGCAAAATTTTTGGTGCGGCAAAAATAATAATTTATATCCATATCAAAAAATTAAAAGGTTTAATAAAGCTAGTTTTTACAGATTTTATTGCGCATATTAACTTTTTTTATATTCCCGACGTTTCAAGCACTTTACACTACCCATGGTCACGAATTCCTATATATATATAATTTTTTTATATACATATAAAATTTAAATTAAATTAATTGCAGTCATGATTTTTTATTCAAATAACCAGTTCAGTTTTTTCTATTATGTCAACAAGATCAAAAAATATTATTCATGTAATTTGTATCTAAACGTAATTAAAAAAATAACGAGCAAAGCTCGGTCATCCGAGTACTAAGTTAATATAGGTACGCAATAAAATCCGTAAAACTAGTTTCATTTAAACGTGTAGTGTTCGCGTAAATATGAGAAATCATTAAATTAAAAAGTGTTTCATTTAAAAATAGAGTAATTAGTTTATTAAATTTTAAAATTGATCTATCTATTATTAACATCTTTCTAACTACCTTCTGTAACTCTTTTCACTTTTTTAATTTAGGTTAGTCCCGAAGAAAAAATTTAAACTAAATTATATCTATAATTATAACTTAAAAATAAATAAACTCCGCAATAAATGTTTTATTTAACTAAATGCAATGTTTATTGTATAATTACGATAGCCAAGGCCAGTAGGGCGTCCAATTTACTCTAAAATAGTCCAAGGCGGCTTTGAACCTAAATACACTAATGACTACCACATATCATCCCGTGGGTGTCGTAAGAGCGACAGAGAAATGGAAACAGTAAATGTGTATATCTTCTTGATAACAACATAAAGTAATAAATAGTGCGGTTGCCAACTCGTCTGCCAAGCGTGCAGTTACAGCTGAATCTCCGTTCAAACAAATTAACCTATGATGACCGGTAAAGAACAAGCTCAGCCATTTCTACTTTAGTTAGGTATTATGTAACAATGAAGAATAAATATATAAAACAGGAGAAACTACTAATAAAGTTTTACAAAAAAAAAAATGACAGGCTGATAACCCACCATGGGTCATAAGCTCCAAGGACTTGGATGAATTTGGTTGCCCTTAACCTTGTCAGAAATAAGGGAACGTATTTACAGGCTGTGTCTAATAACTATACAGTTTTTGTTTAATACAATATTTATACTTTTGTAATAAAAGAGATCTTTTATATTTTCTAAGACTTTGTTGTAATGTCGTATGCATTGCCTCATGATTTCCGACTCTGTGGAGTCGAGAAACTGGTATCACAGGCTTGTGTTTGTTCCTGGTGTTTGCATCAATTTTTTATTAAAACTACTTTTGTTTTGTTTTGATCTTTTAAATAACTGACGTTATAGTCTATACTCGAACCACAACATGAGTGCCGTACTACTACTAACTACCCACTTTGTGGTGGGAATAAGAGGGTAGTACTCATCCAGACAAACTTGTAAGAAAAATTGAGCCCTACACTTATATCTCGTAAATTTTATAAAAAGACTAATCCACAGGTTAAAATAGTAATAAAAAAACACAGACCACGGACGTTTACACTACAAAAAGTTAACAAAAAGTTTACTGAAAGAGAAAAGTTTTAGATGTCATCACACTACTGTCCTTTGTTTTAGTTTGTGTTGAAAAGTTAGCATAAATCTATTATCTATTTGGAATTGACTCTACTAGCTTTCATTTTGATACACATTTATGTATATTTTTAAAAACCCTTTTCCTTTTTTTTTGTAGATGCAATATATAAATATTATATTACAGCCTATGTTACTCCTATAATTAAGAAGAATCTAACGACACCTCATATTATGTTAAAATCCATCAAGCAGTTTAGACATACATACGTGCTCTCGAAAAGCATTACTTCTGGGGTAGTCTGGTAATAAGTTCAGATTTTTTATTGGGTAACAAACGAGCACACAGTCCACCTGATGATAAGTGGTTGCTGTGGCCCATAGAAATCTACATCTATCCTCGATTACGAATCAAAATGCAAATGCGTTGTCACCCGCGAGGACTAAGATGGAATGCCTCGTTTCTAGTAAAAAGGGTTTCCGGTTCTCTACACTCACCATACGAAACACAGCAGCATTAAGCTACTATTTGACGCTGGTATTCTGTAGGAGCATGGTCCTTCCCCGGTCGAACCGACCCATTCATGCTGCAACTATACTACTAATATAACTGCAGCATGGCTCTACCACGTTTATGTCGTTTGCAATAAATGTAGTCCATGTCTAGAAGCACAATGTAAGTACCGCAGAGCGGCGCGGCGCACTATCGGAGCGGTCACGGGCCGCAGAAACCGTTTTGCGGTTTGCGCTTTGTCTTTTACCGTTAGGGGAAATTGCACCACCACCGTTCCGTTCATAATGTACACCGCACTTGGCAATTTACGCTTTCGTGTCTACAGCTCGGCTATTACGTACCATGCAACGCCGTGAAACGTCTCATTTCACGAGCAATTTTATAGCTTTGTCAACATGACCGCCTCGTTAAAATCCCCGTAAATAAACGAAGCAAACCAAATTTAGGTTTGAATACACTTTTTTTTTCAAGTGAAATGTAGCACACAAGGGCCATAGTGATGGCGACACTCACGCAACTAGTCCTCCGAGGAAGGCGACTGGTCCGCCGCCGATGAGCCGGATCTTGCGATGGCAGGAATCGAAAAGCGAGAGGCGCGCGTGCGGCGGCGGTGGCAGGCCCACCGTGCCGCCCGTGGCTGCTGAGCGCAGCATCACTCACATGCCACCTCGACACCTCACTACACTATCCGCCCGCGAGAGCAACATGCACGTCAAACGCGAGTGCCTCCAGCACAACGAGCATCGCGGTACTTGCTGCTCGGGCCGCAGTCTGCGCGGGACTAACACTAACCGCGTTCGCTGCTTCCATCGCTGCCCCCACCCCCACCCCACTCCACTTACACGACTGACGAACTGACGTGACTTTATTCGAGCGTCCTATTGATTTCCTTAAAAAATTTCTAGCAAATAACGATAATAATAACTAGCCACGTGCGCACACTAACTAATAACATAACGTAACACTTAATTATTACGTGTTACGTGTTGTAAAAATTTAATCTATTATATAGCAAAATAGATTTCATAATCACAAAATATGAAATACTTACTTTTGTAAGCAATATGATTTAATAACACACGTTTATCACACAGACAGGCAGTACAAATTAATTAACTTACAGCTTAATGCTGATGTTTCGTATAGTGACCGCAGAGAACCGGAGATTCTTTTTACTGGAAGCAAAGCATTCCATCTTAGTCCTCACGGGTGACAACGCATCTGCATTTTAATTCTTAATAGAGGATAAAGTTAGATGTCTGTGGGCTATAGCATCGGCTTACCTTAACTTTAGGTGGAGTGTGTGCTCGTTTGTTATTCTTAATCTATATAAAAATATAGCGAAACGTAAGGCCGACGCAACAAGGTTATGACGGAAAATTTCATCAAGAGCAAAAGTAGCGCAGCGCATCACAACAAACATCCGATCCGAGACAAGAGCAATCAGCTGTTGTCAGTGACGGCTGGGCGGGGGATAGGCGACGGAAGCTTACTGGAGCTTTTCAAATAAACCAGTTTTAATCTGCGCTTTTTACAAATTCGTCAAAAGTTTACGGAAAGATTTTGAGATATCACAAGTCATACTAAAAGTAAAACGCTTTTAGGATGAACCGATGGATTTGAAATTGTTATTGAACGTGTAGTATTCTCTTCCGAACGGCGCGACTATTCCTCTGTATCCATCTTCGATAATGCCACAAAATTTTCTATTGCAGTGGTTTAAATCCCGAAAGGTTAAAACTTCCAAAAGAGTTCAACCGTGACCACAGTTTCTTAGCCGTCACGAAGGCCATGAGAATCAAATCAAAATTGTTGATCGCACTTGGGCAAGCGGAACATTGCTCGTGTCACTGCCGCAAATCGATTATCGTTATACTTCCGGGTTCTTTAACGAAGTACACGAATTGAGATAATGATGAAGTGGTGAAGCTGTTTTAGGTTGTCAGAGGCAATGTCCGTGCACAATGGCGAGAGTGCGCATAGGGCCGCCGCGGCGTTTAATTGCACCGCGCCGTGGGAACGGGGTCGTGCTAGCGGCACGATACCTGCCGTCAGTACAGTCCCTCCGCCGTCGAGTCGCTCCAACTATATTATATTGCTCGGAGAAGGTATCCCTTGAACGCAAGTCGGCCTCGTCACCGCCAATTCTAGCCAGAAAACGAGGTGTACCACCTACATTACGATCTTCTAATGCAGTAACAAAGTATCTGATGTTCATTTATTTATTAGATTTATTTGCTTAAATCATGGACAGATAAGGATGGTACAACTCTTAAAGCACACACATGTTTACATAGACAACACAGTGTATTTATTTTATAATTTAACCCAATACAACAATGGGTGAAACGTCCTTTCGTTGAAGATTTCATTTTCAAGGTGGTGTGACAATAACTAACCAGATCAGGATTTTCTCCCGTATTTTGGGGGCAGTTTACAATTTCACAAGGACAAACATCTAGACCCGGAACAATTTTTTATAGGCCATACAAATACTTGTTCCGTGCGGTATTCAATCCCGCGGCCGTCACGTGTTCACGTCTTCAAATATTTTAAATCTTTCAGTCAAATAGATTTCCTCAAAAGAAAAGTTCACGCGATAGATAAGCAAGTAAAATTGCAATTAACAATTTCGGTGGTGTAAGCAATGAGGATCGAGCTTGAACTCGTCACATACTTGCAGGGTGCTGTGAATGAAATCTAAAAACGAGATGCTTTATATATAATCTTATCGACGTAACCATTTTAATGATACAAAGCGTACAGACAATTTACTTTGATTTACAAAGAGTTTTCTTCTTTGTGCGACTTGTTTGTGGAACCATTTACCACCGGCTATTTATAAAATACATTTATTATAAAAGGCCGGCCACGCACCCGCAATTTCCCTGGTGTGGCCGTTGTCGTGGGCGGCGGTCGACATCTACCATCAGGTGAGCCGCACGTTTGCCTCCTCTTCTATATATATACGAAACTTTAAACAATCATCTTTAACATGAAATATCATGAAGCAAAACATAAATAACATAATAAAAACAAATTTCAGAATTCCGTTATGTAGTGACGGCGTAAGAATATTTATCCTTTACCCCAAACCCAGAGCATCCCGCGCGTGTTGTCGGAGGCGACAGCAGGAAACTGATACTGGAGATGGGCAGCAACGTTTCCTAATAACGACTAAATATTATAAAAAAGCTGCGGGTGAAGGCCGTCTTCCAATCGTGGCAAATATGGTAAAATTACCCCTATGTGGCGACATATAGAGGAGGTTAATGTTCAGCAGGGGAACTTTTGTAAGGCTGTAACATGTATGGAAGAGATTTCAGAACAAACAAGAGTGAGGCATCATCATCATCATCATTACAGCCCTTCACAAGTCCACTGCTGAACATAGGCCTCCCCCAAGTAATGCCACAAAGCACGGTCGTGAGCCACCTGCATCCATCGACTTCCTGCACGTCTTACCAGGTCGTCACTCCATCTAGTGGGGGGTCGCCCTACCGGTACGAGGCCGCCACTCGAGAACCTTTGTTCCCCATCGGTTATCGGTTCTTCGAGCTATATGGCCGGCCCATTGCCACTTCAGCTTACTAATCCGTTGGGCTATGTCGGTCACTCTGGTTTTACTGCGGATATCCTCATTTCTGAGTCTATCACGCAGTGAAACTCCGAGCATAGCCCTCTCCATAGCTCGCTGAGCGACCTAGAGCGTCCTCATACGGCCAGCAGTGAAGGACCACGTCTCTGATCCGTAAGTCATTACTGGCAACACGCACTGGTTATACACTTTAGTTTTCAGAGATTGAGATATACCTGACGAGAAGATGTGTCGTAATTTCCCGAACGCTGCCCAGCCGAGTTGAATCCGTCGATTGACCTCTCGGTCGAAGTTGGACTTACCTAGTCGGACTATTGTCCCAGGTAAACATACTCGTCAACAACTTCGAGCATAGTGCTCCCAATAACTACCGGCATAGGTGTGACATGGACATTAAACATGATCTTTGTTTTGTCCATGTTCATCTTAAGACCTATCCGTCGGGAGACACCATTGAGGTCATTGAGCATAGTGCTAAGGTCCTCCAGCGATTCTGCCATAAGGACCATATCGTGGGCAAATCGAAGGTGAGTGATGTACTCGCCATTGATGTTAATACCGTATCCTTTCCAGTCCAGTAGCTTGAAAACGTCTTCCAACGCAGCGGTGAAGAGTTTCGGGGATATAACATCACCCTGTCTTACACCTCTCTGCAGTTGGATAGGTTTCGAACTCCGGTTCTGTACTCGGATAGCCATCGTAGCCCTACTGTACAAACACTTCAGCACTTTGATATACCAACAGTCAACTTGGCACCGCTGAAGGGACTGTAGCACCGCTCAAATTTCGACGGAATCAAAGGCTTTCTCATAGTCCACATATGCCAGGCAAAGTGGCAGATTGTACTCTTCGGTCTTCTGTACAATCTGCCGCAGGGTATGTATGTGGTCTATGGTACTGAAGCCTTTTCGGAAACCGGCTTGTTCGGGAGGCTGGAAGTCGTCGAGTCTGCGTGCGAGACGATTCGTAATGACTCTCGAAAACAGCACGTAGACGCGGCTCAGAAGGGAAATCGGTCTGTAGTTCTTCAAGAGAGCGTTGTCACCTTTCTTAAAGAACAAGACCACCGCGCTTCTGCTCCACGCCTCCGGAGTAGTGCCACCATGGGGGACGGAATTGAAGAGCTTCTGAAGGACTTCAAGTACCGGTGTTCCACCCGCTTTCAGAAGCTCCGCTGTAATTCCATCCTCGCCCGGGGCCTTGCCGTTTTTAAGGTGGTGGAGAGCCATTCTAATCTCGCTCAGACTGACGTCCGGGATATCATCGGAATAGTGTCGGATAAGACTTGCTCTTGGATCGTTACTCACACTTACGTGTGGTTCCAACGATGATGTGTACAGCTGCCCATAGAATCTCTCAATCTCACTCAGAATCTCAGGTGTCCCGGAAACGATGTTGCCACACTCAGTCTTCAGCTTTGACAGTTGGCTCTTTCTGGCAGACAGATCTCTGGCAAAGACTTTGGAGCCCTGGTTCTGCTCGATCGCTTCTTTAATACGAGCAGTATTAAAGTTGCGTAAGTCTCGCCGCATGCATTTGGAGATCTGTCTGTTCAGTTGCCTGTATGCTGTCAAATCTGTTGACGATTGCAGCCTCATCTCCCGTCTAACAGCCATGAGATTAAGAGTGTGATCGGAGAGTTTTTGTGTTCTTCTGCGGCGGGTCTTGCAGAACTTAGCTCCGACCGCATGGACAGTTTCCATGAGCTTGTCATTCATATCGTCCACTGCATTGCAATCCTCTAGGCACTGAAAGCGGTTTTGTAACTCGAGCTGAAAGGTTTCGGGATTCTGGATCAGAGCACGAGGGGGGACGGAGCGTTGACTTCATCAGACGAGACCTCTCCAACTTAACGTTTAGGTTCAGTGTGCCTCTAACCATTCGGTGATCGCTGCCAGTTTTCACCCTTGCGATCACTGAGACATCACTGAACAGTTGGCGTCTGGTCGTCATAATGAAGTCAATCTCATTTTTTGTCGAACCGTCGGGGCTCGACCAGGTCCACTTCCTGTGGGGCCGCTTCTGGAAGAAAGATTTCATCATAAAGAGTCCCTCTTTCTCCATAAAGTCGGCCAGCTGCTGGCCCCTTCGGTTCCGTTGCCCTACTCCAAATTTCCCTACCTTCAGCTCACCGCTTTCTCTTGTGCTTAGTTTTGCGTTGAAGTCTCCCATCAACACCGTGTAGTGGGTTTTGGAGGAATGCATGGCTCTGGAAATATCCTCATACATTTCCTCCACCTCCTCATCGGGATGTGCCGAGGTTGGTGCGTAAACCTGTATGACCTTCAGCGAATACCGTTTGGTGATTCTGAGTATCAGGTACGCGACCCTCGTCGACACACTCCCAATCTTTACAACGTTGTTGAACGAGAGACTTGTGGAAGATAAATCCGACACCTCCTTGGGACAGATGGTCGCCCTCCCGGTGGTAGAACAAGTTGCCGGACTCGAGGATTGCCGTGTCCTCCCCTCTCTTCGGACCTCGGATGATCCAATAATATGCCAGCGCAACTTGTCTACCTCTTCTTCCAGCTCCAGTATCTTCTCGTCAGTCCTCAGGGTGCGTGCGTTATATGTTGCCAGGTCGAGTCTTCGTAGGTGGCAACCGAACCTCCACCGGAGATTCTTAGCACCCCCTGCCCCGCCGTTACCATGGTCGCCACCGCAGCCAGGAATAGCGGGGCCGCCGGGGACTGGGGGCCGTTTTTTTGCGTCATTATTCATGAGGGGATATTTGCCATAGTTGCTACGCTTGGCGAGCGGGTTGGCAACCGCAGTTTTTTATTTTATCACAGTTGTTATCAGGAAGATGCTGCTGCCCATCTCCTGCCTGTCTCCCTCTGTCGCCTCTTACGACACCCACGGGAAGATATGGGGTAGTGGATATTCTCAACCGCCACTACACGGAGTACCTCCGTGTAGTGGCGGTTGAGAAGTTATTTTTTTTTTGTTTTAAAATTTTAGCGGTCATTGCCTTCGGAGGAAACAAAAAATATATTCCTCAAAAACTATTTTAACAACATGTATGATAATGGCATGAATGTCTAGACTAGACGACAATTTCACAGACAGTCTAGTAATAAAATTAGGAAAACAGAGGCAGCGTCTGCCACACGCGCAGTCGCACTTGCCGGCATGCAGTTGCCGATTGCAAGCTGATTAAAAGTACAATTCATGCGGACATCAACGTGAATAGAAGAGAACCGCTTGTCTGAAAACATTTACTTTTATCAAGAAGTAAAAGTCGGCTTCAATGTACTAAAAAAAAAGAAATAATTTTAAAATTTGAAGTCGCCGCTAATGTAATATATTGTAAACAAGAATCAAAGTCCCGATTTAAAAAAAAAACATTTTGAGGGGACTAAGGATTATCGCAATCTCACTATAGTATTGTCTAAAATAGTTACATTAAAAACTTTATCCCATATTTTGCCACCCCTAGGGATGGATTTTTATACGGGACAACCACTAAAGTAACAACCTATTTAATACGAAAAAAATCATCATCAAAATCTGTACACATTTGACGGAGAAATCGGAGAATATTTAAAAAAAAACGTGCAGAACTGCCTACTTTTGAAACCTAAAAGGAAAACTTAAGAAACAGAGACATGAGATAGCATTTGTGCATCCGAGTAACCGTTTCACAGCATCGCATCGATTGCAGCCTGCCTGTGCGTCGGTACCAAGAATTGATGAATGGACCGCGGTGGACACTTGCCGGCTTCTTAAGCGAACTGAATGAATAATTCATAGGCGACAGTACCTGCGGGCGGAAACCGGCACAAGATTGATTTATGAGTACGCACAGTACCGGTTCACTACACGGCTCGCCCGGTGTCGACTCCTATCGTCAAAATTTACCTGCCATTACCAAAACTTCTATGAATGTGAATATGTATCACTTACCAATAAACATTAGGTTGTTACGTCATCGGCGAAGGGACACAAAGTGTCGTCAAAAACATATAAGTATTTTTATGACGATACTTTGTGTCTCGTTATTATAACATATTAATTCAATATGGATTTACAAGTCATTTTTATGAAATTCATTTTTTTACTTTTACCACCTTTCGGGTTCGGATTCGGTTCGGCAACCCGATTTCGATCCCCGCCGTTACCACGTGCCCGGCGGTGAAGGAAAATATCGCGAGGAAATCTCCATGTATGAGAAAGAATATTTCGCCAACACGTATCGGGGCGCAGCGAGGCGGACATTTAGTTGGCCTTAACCCTTTCAGAAATGAGGGAACGTATATTATAGGCTGTAACTACACAGTTTTTGTTTAACATAATATTTAAACTTTGGTAATAGAGAGATCTTGTACATTTTCTGGGACTTTGTTGTTATATCGTATGCATTGGCTCATACGATATTATAACAAAGATTACTAACTTTGTGTCTCGTTATTACTTAATTCTTATGTATAGATACGAAAATGATTTCTTAATTGATTGAAACTACTTTTACGGATTTTATCGCGTTTTATTTATATTCATTTTAATACCCGATGTTTCGGGTGCTTTCCAGCACCCATGGTCACGGGGGACTGAGGTGACTGACGTCCCGATGTCAAAGTTAACCCGGAGTACCTCTTCAGCTTTTTAATTATTGTTTTTGGTCCGATCTACGCAGAATGAACTAACTGTATTTTGAAGTCTTGCAGTGGTATGCTTGGGTTTAGTTTTAATTTTATTAATTATAGGATCCCAAGCAGGTGGTAGTACCCAGCCTCCTTCTCTATTGAAATTAGGATTTTTTTTAATTTCAATAGCATCACGTATCATCCTTGGTAGGAATCGATGTTCTTTCGCGAGGATTTGTGGTCTATCAAATCTGATGTAATGGTTGGGGCCATCTAGAATATGATCGCAAACTGCAGACTTCGCGTAAATATAAGAAATCATTATGATTTCTTAAATTTACGCGAACACTAGACATTGAATAAAACTAAATTTGCGGATTTTATCGCGTTTATTTAACTGATTTTACTTATTTTTAATTCTCGACATTTCGGGTGCTTTACAGCACACATGGGCAAGGGGGGGGGGGACTGAGATGTTTGACGTCTCAATGTCATAGTTAGCCCGGCTACCTTCAGTTTTTAATACTAATTTTTGCGTAGATCGGACCGAATTTTTGTATCACTTGTTTGTGTTTGTTCCCCCTGGTGTTTACATCACTTTTTTTATTAAAACTACTTTTGTTTTTGTATTATACAACCGTAAAATACGAACAAACCATTAAAAAAAGGACAATGCAACGGACGCGCAAAACTGTATACTTACTAATAACTATATACGTAGCAGTAGCAACATGTTAACATTAATTCTGCGAACTTCATATCAAAGCTTCTAAAAATTTATTATCGAGAGGAAACGCGTCACGAATCGCGATGGCATTTAATTGTACCTAGAAACTTCGCTGTTTTATCAGTATTATATTTGCTCTATGTTTTTTTTATAGGATAGGGTGACAAACGAGCACACAGACCACCGGATGGTAAATGGTTGCTGTGGCCCATAGACATCTACATCTGTCCTCGATTACGAATCAAAATGCAGATGCGTTGTCACCCGTGAGTACTAAGATTGAAGGCCTCGTTTCAAGTAAAAAGGGTCTCCAATTCTCTACACTCACCATACGAAACACAGCAGCAATAAGCTACTATTTTACGCTGGTATTCTGTAAGAGTGTGGTCGTTCCCCAGTCGAGCCGATCCATTCGTGCTACAACTATACTAATATAACTGGAGCGTGGCTCTACCACGTTTTATGTCTATTTACCGCCTTGACAGCCTTGTTGGTTTAGTGGCCGTAAAAGTGGTTGCTGATCCGATTCCCTCTTCCCGAGTCGGACCAAAATCAATTTTTATGTTTTTCCGTCAAGAAATTCTCAGTAGTTGCTCGGAGTCAGGAAGTTGGTTTGTTGGTTGTGTCTCACCCCCGTGCCTCGGAAAGCACGTAAAGACGTTGGTCTTGCGCCTGATCTCTCTCCGGTCGTGTCGGATTAATGTACCATCGGACTATGAGAGTCGGGCACTATAATTCTGTCCAGCGCAGATGGCTAGTCTCCGTTGAGACTGGCCGCCAAGACCGAAATTCGGTCTGCAAGACGTTACTATAACCATGCCAATTTAACACAAACGGCGGGTGACGGCACCATACAATAATATTATGCGTCCAAAGTTTTACACCTTCCTGTTATTCCTGAATACATATACTTATCATGACTAGCGAACCGCCCCTCACTTTGCCTGGATAGGAGATATTAAACTAGCGTTATTTAGATTTGAGATACTGAGAGATAGAGTGACTGCCTCGTTAGTCTAGTAGTTGTAGTAGTGCGACTGCTCATCATGAGGTTCTGGGTTCCCGGTTCAGTCGCGAACTTAACAGAAGACAGTTATTTCAATATAACAGAAATCATCCTTGGTAATTTTTATAATTCCTAGGAGACTACAACGTAATTTACATAACGTATAGAATATTTATATCGTACTAATGTACACTAGTAAGATTCAATATTGATGAATATTTATTTTCTTTAAATAATTTTGGCAGTAATTTCAAACACATGCACGGGGGTGCCAGGCCAGCCTCTACGAACACTGCATATTGATTATTGCACAAATAGGTACTTAAATTTTGCTACGATTTTCTTGAGCTATCAAAGTTGAATGTATCCTTGGGGGGCGGGCCTGGCCGCATGGACTTACCAGAGGCAGTCCAGCATGACAGACATGCAGGGGCGCGGGGACCGCGGGGGCCGCACTCACCTGCAACAACAGAATAACTCACGTTAACAGTCTCCGAACTGAACCACTGTACAAGCTTACTTCCTGAAGACTACATTTCAACATTTTGCACGTGGTAGAGCCATGCTACAGCTATTATGGTTGCATCTCGACCGGGGTAGGACCACGCTCTCACAGAATACCAGCGTAGAATAGCTCACTAATGCTGTTGTTTTTCGTATGGTGAGTGTACAGAACTCGTTACTGGTAATGAGGCATTTTATCTTAGTCCTCGAGCGTGACAACGCATTTGCATTTCGATTTTTTTTAAGATAGATGTAGATGCCTATGGGCCACAGCATCCACTTACCATCAGGTGAATTGTGTGTTCGTTCGTCACTCTTATTCTATAAAAAAAAAACTAATTGTCGTGTAACAGTAGATATATGTAGTTAGAAAAAGAAATATTCTACACTCCTAATGTAATCGCATTTCTACTTGAGCGAGTCGCCATATTACTTTTGGAATAATCATTTAAAAAAATCTAAATTCTTTATATTTTAACAATTTTCAAAAAAAAAACTATTAGCCAGCCAACACCACTAATTGTTCCTTTAGATTAGTGGTGACGGGGATAGTGCACACAATTGAGGACATAACTTTATTACGCAAATTTTAGTTGATTTTGATAATATACTATATTAAATTTATTGTATGTACAGTGTAGTGTATAGTGCTTATGTCGCAGTATTTTTGGTTCAGCTCTCCTCATACGAGCTCATAATGATGGCTTTGTTTGTTGTGACGGGTATCAATTTCGTAACCATTTACCGCGAAACTGAACTTGCATTATTTTATGTAACATTATCAGTATGCCTTAAATTAACACATGATCCGTGCGTTATATATAAGATCCATTCAGATTATTGCAAAATTATTTTTACCTATAAAATTCTTGTAAGATAGATCGATTGTTTTTTTACACATAATAGATTCACCCTGATTCAACTTATCGTTATAATACGAATAGCTTGATCGGGAAGGATTGAGCTCTCACAAAATTACAGAGTGAAATAGCGGCTTAACGTTACTGTGTTTTGTACGGCGAGTGTAGAGAACCGGAAACACATTTTACTGGAAACGAGGCACTCCATCTTAATCCTTATTGAAGACAGATGTAAATGTCTATGGGTCACAGAATCCACTTACTATCAGGTGGACTAATTGCTAGTTTATCACCCTTATTCTATATTTGTATACGGCTCGACCGGGAAAGGATCACGCTCTCACAGAATAACAGCGTAAAATAGCAGCTTAATACCACTGTGATTCGTATGGTGCATGTAGAGAGCCGGATACCCTTTTTTACTAGAAACGAGACAAAGCACGTGCATTTTGATTCTTAATCGAGAATAAATGTAGATGTTTATGGGCCACAGCATCCATTTACCATCAGGTGGACTGTGTTAATATATTACCCAACCTCTATAAAATAAAAAATATAAAATAAATAAATAATATGCTGGAAGTCTTTTATTTTACCGCGGCTTAGTTTTTCATTAAAGTTAGTGGAAAAATAGTAAAGGTGACAAACAAACACAATTCCCCTGACGGTGTGTGGCTCATAGAGACCTACATCGATCGTCGATTAAAATGAAAATGCATGCATTGGACACCAGGGCAAACTAGGATGGAATGCTTTGTTACCAAAAAAGAGTCCTCGGTTCTCGACACTTATCATACAAGTACAGCAGCATTGTGCTGATATCTCACGTTGGTATTCTGTGCGGGTGTGGCAACTCCACAGTCGAGTCGAGCCATTCGTGTTGCAGCTACTCGAAGCCACCTGCGCCGCGGCTCTATCAGTTTCAAACCGACATTATAGCATAAGCGACTGTTGAAAATACAATAAGCCGCAGCTAAAGTTTGCTTCTCTGCATTTCAATTAACATGTCGTTCAACTGTTTCATTTTTAAACCAATGCAAAAATTAGATAATGAAATATTATGTGGATACAAAGTGCGGCAGTGCCACGTGGCTTCGAGCGCTTTAGAAACATTACGACCTAGCGCTATTTAGCAGAAAAACAAAAATAAACTGTGAAAACGTTTTGGCAGCTTTAAAAAGTGCTTCGGGTGCCAAGATAAACGCGCCTGGAATCGATTGAGATTCTGCCATTTTCGTATAATATATTGTACACAAAATAAGATGTTGACTAAGCCGTTATCACAAGTGTTATCCTTTCTGCGTTTAGCTAGACCACACTAAGCGCCACCATATTTAACCATATTACGTATTAGGGGTAAAGTACATAAATATGTGACGTTTTATATGGAAAAACACAAAAGCACGTATGGCAATTCACAGTGCTGTATTAGTCCCTACTTTAACGTATGGTAGTGAAAGTTGGGTGTGGCAGAAGAAGCATGAGAGTAGAATAAATGCAGTAGAAATGCGGTCGCTAAGGAGTATGTTAGGGCTGAATCTGAGTGACAGGGTGAGAAACTGTGTGATAAAAAAAGAGTGTGGTTTGCAAGATGATGCGGTGACCAGGATTAAGAAAGGAATGCTTCGGTGGTTTGGTCATGTAGAAAGAATGAATGCGGAAAGACTGACAAAGCAAATATATGTTGCAGAAGTGAATGGAAGAGTCGGAAAGGGACGTCCTAGGCGGAAGTTTGTCGACCAAATTGGCGATATACTAAAAATGGGCCAAATTAAGAGTACCCTTAACCGACGAGCGTGTATGCGTAGGTATATGGATGTGGAAGAGGCGAGAAAGGTATGTCAGGATCGTGCTAAATGGAAGTCTGTAGTCTCTGCCTACCCCTCTGGGTGACAGGCGTGAGTGTTTATGTATGTATGTATATATACAAACACCGTTATACCTAAGAAAAAATATTATATAAGAACAATTTCTGTAATCTCGAGGGAAGATCATTTACACAAGGTAGTACCAGTAACGCGACTCCGCAGAGTCAGTAATTCTTTCTTGGGGCTATGTATACGCTTTTGCAACAAAATTGCAGACGTACGATAATAGACTTAAGCTGCGAGACAAATGTAGGTTTAACCCAGCAACAAGTACGTCCTCTCCGTCTATCAGAGTAACCTTTACTAGTAACGAATTATTCCATCTCTTCAATTTTAGGGAGCGACAAAGCATCCACACTTTGATTCTTAATCGAGGATAGATGTCACCTACATCTGTCCCTCTATGATCCGCAGCATTCACTTATCACCAGATGGATTGTGCGCTCAATGCTGTAAGGCGAACTTATACGTTATAACGTCATCATCATTTAAAAGTTTTCGATTTAATTATAAATGTTTCGGTTTCTAATGTACTACATACACTATACTACACATCATGTGTTATGAAACAAGTGATTACCACCATTATAACCAATTATAGTCCGATATAGGGCTATGCTCGGGGTTTCTCTGCGTGATAAACTTAGAAATGAGGTTATCCGCATCCGTATCACTGGTTCAGTGACCGACATAGCCCAACGGATTAGTAAGCTGAAGTGGCAATGGACCGGCCATATAGCTCGAAGAACCGACAACCGATGGAGGAAAAAGGTTTTGGAGTGGCAGCCTCGTACCGGTAGGCATAGGGGACCCTCCACTAGATGGAGTGACGACCTGGCAGGACATGCAGGAAGTCGATGGATGCAGGTGGCTCAGGACCGTGCTTTGTGGCATACCTTGGGGGAGGCCTATGTTCAGCAGTGGACTTGCGAAGGGCTGTAATGATGATGATGATGATCTGATGGCCTCTCCAATAGATTGCCCTATAGCTCGGCAACCGCAGTTTTTTATTTTTAGCCGTTATCAGGAAAACGCTGCTGATCATTTCCAGATTTGTTGTCTCTTACGACACCCACAGGATGATACGTGGTAGTGGATACTCTTACACCGCCACTATAGGGTTAACAAGTGATTAATAAGGCATTATTCACGATGCCCGGACAGTTTGTAAAATGCATAATATGAGTAGGCAATAAAAATCATTAAAATCATTCATTTGATCGGGCTTTATAAATAAATTCCGTTACTAATTCGGCAGAGTATCAAGACACTGTGATAAATAATGAAGTTTAAATCAGTAAATATTAATTACGTAGTCTAATTTGATTTGTCATTATTCATATTGCCCGGACGTTATGAATAGTGTCCCAATTAATCACTTGGTCCATATACACGAAATAATGACTCAGTTCTGTATTCTTAATTTTAAGGACTTTTTTAACTTTTTATGTTTTCTACTTTTAGGAATTGCTAATTTAATTAATGTAAAATATAACTAATATCTTAGAAAAAAACATTAATCTCTACACTTTTCTAACAAATTAACTTCCCTTTCCCCCCTATGAAATCTGTCGATTATTTCACCTCATTCCTTTCCGCTGCCTTTGTACAAAAAAGTCATTGTCACTTGTATAACAAAAAACAACAATCGACTAGCGAAAAAAATTTCAAGCTACGCAGTGGTCGCGGTTAAAACAAATTGATTCAGCTAAAGCGGTCAAGTGACGTGCACATGTAAGAAGTATACACAAAACATGTGAGCGAACGTTTTGATTTTTTGAATACTTGTATAGTTTGCACGGTAGCGGGTGTGATTATAATGTTAATGGTATTTTAATGAGAGTCTAGAATCCATAACCTCACACTATTCTGAATCGTGGATGACATCATATTATAGACATAAATTTGCAATAAATATTTATGCACACCATAAATTTTCCTTACGGCCATCTGGCTCGATCAAACAGGCGACGAAGTTCCGGCTGCCTGCGAGCAACATCTTTGTATAAACTGCACAGCGCAATATCCTTCAATTAGTCTTTGAACCTTTGTTTTTATACAATAAGGATCTAATGAAACTAATTTAACGGACTTTATCGCGTTTAATTTTAACTTTTTTAATTCCCGAAGTTTCGGGTACTTTATAACACCCATGGTCACAGGAGGGGCTGAGGTGTTTGACGTCCCGATGTCGTAGTTAACGAAGGCTAACTTCTTTAACTTTTAATTGTTAATTTTGACGTCAAACATATACTGGTGACCTTGTTTTACCGTCTGGAAAAAATAGAGTGTAACATGTGAACGGAACAGAAGCCTATGACACCGATATTTTACAAAAAATAAAAACTGAATGAAACATTTGAAAAATTATTTTTTGAAAATATTTTCGCCCTTTGCCCTTGAGCATGTGACCTTGCGAAGTGACAAGGTCAAAAATGCCTAATAAATTTATTGTTTTATTGCCGTTCGTTTATTTATTTAATTTTTTTTTTAATTTAATAAAAATTGAGTAATTATTTAATTTTTCATTTAATTATTTATTTAAATTATTTTTTTTGGAAAATAAATAAAATTAAAACTTACAGTACAGTAAACCTAAATCTAATCTGCACTGCAAACCCTACGGTTTGCGTGCCGCGTGACCTAACATGGGCTTTGTGTTTACTAGTACCTACATATTTTATAATGTCACTGCTTGTTACAAAGTACTTTGCATTTTCCATTTTTATTTCGTTTTGTTGTCATCATAATCTTGCCAAATCTATAGGATTATCATCAGAACTCGATATAATCCAAAGTTTATAATAAAAATGAAATAATCCCATATTTTGTACCATATATCCTTAAGAGGTGAGAGTAAGTCAGCTCAAATTCTAATTTCGCCCCCACTTCCCCGCGCGTCGTATGCTGTTTGTATATTTCATTATGTTTATCATATATATGCCTGTTTCTTAACACCAACCCAGTCGCTTCTTATTTTTATAACGGTTATTTCCCATTTTAATTTTACGTCTTCCTGTTGCGTAATGTGTTTTCTGATCGTAAGCGACACAACTTCTCCCTTCAAAAGCCGGAGCAATACTAACGGAGCGACAGGATACAGGGTTGCTAATGCCAATGTATGTAATTCCCCAAAATTCCATATGAAATTCCCCAAATTTGGGGACAAAAATCTGCTGATTCCCCACAAATTCCCCTCAATATTATTTTAAACAATGAAACAAGTTTAACCTATTTAAATAATATTTATTTTTTAACCTTTGTTGCACTTTTTCCATACGTTTGATGCAAGCATTTTGTTGGAAGGATTAAACTTGGCACTGCCGCCCAATTTTTTTATACCCTCTCTTGTTGCCATTAAAGACACTACAGTACCTGTATTTAGCCGATTGCGATTTTCTGTTTTTAAACATCGAAGCGCACTAAATTTTCTTTCGACCGACGCGTTTGAAAATGGCAATATGAGCAACAAAGACATAACAATTTTTATGTTTGGAAACATGTATTCTCCCGCAGCATTTTTAAGGCGAAATACTTTACCCCAGTAACTTTCGGCATTGATGTTATCTCCATGAATTTCAAGCCCATGTTGCTCAAAATCTAACAAAGCGTGAGTTCGCCACTCGTCATCTAATTTTTGTGCGGTCACAAACTTATAAAGCACTGGAAATCGCTTCAGCACAGGTGATTTAATTAGAAACTGTTGAGCTTCTGATGGATTTACAGCGGATATAATAGAAAATAGAGGATCCCCAAAATCAAATCGCTTGGTAATATCTGACGTCAATTCAATATAAAACTCCTGGCAGGTTCTATAGAAACCTGCAATAGCAGCACGAGGTACATTTTCGTCATTTTTTAAAATTTCAATACTTTCTCCAGCCTTTAATCCAATATATATTTCGTTTAAACTTAGAAAATGTGTTGGGTTTTTGAAGTCTGCGTTTAAAATATTAGCACAGGACTTGATATAGCTAATTTTCATGAAATTAGAAGACAACGTTTTCAAAAGGTTTTCGACTTCTGGTTTCAATTTGTAAAGAAGGGAAGTTTCTGATTGAAACAAGACATTGAATTTTGTTACCAGTGCAAGTACGTAAAACATGAACTCCAAATATACCACAGTGAATTGGTTGTTCATTGTAATCAGCATTTCTTCGGTAGTCTTCGACGGATCTGAGAAGACTGTTTCTGTCAAGTAGGCTTTTAATGGAGTATACTGCTCTAAGACACGGTCTATACACGCTTTCAGCGAGAGCCATCGAGTTTGAGCTGGTGTGAGAATTTTGTGAATCTCCACTTGAAAGAATTCTTGAAACTCTCTAAATTTTAGTTGTCTTTGTGAACTTCTACTGAAGTGAGCCCCAACAGAACGCAAAAAATCTTCAACGTTTCGAGGCAATTTAAGACAAGCTTTAGATGATGATAGGTGTATCATGTGACAAGAACATTTCACCAGAGCAATGTGAGGCAAATCTTTTTAAGAAGAGCAAAAACAGAGCAATGTTCTCCAACCATCACGTTTGTGGTATCTGAACTAAACCCTACCATGTTTTCTATCGATATGTTTTTATTTCGAAGCATTTGATGTAAACAGTCATACAGTCCCTTAGCAGTTCCTGATGACAATTCCACCATATCCAGAAACAAATGCTCTACCTTATTGGTGTTCTCATCATAGACAACAGCAGTAAAACAGCATTGTTTTAAAGAGCTCTGATCAGTCGTTTCATCCATTATTAATGAAAAGAAGATTTTTTCTCCGCGTAATTTTTCATATATATCCTCTAAAAATGTGTTTCCTAAAACATTATTTATTATAGCCGTCGCCTTGGTTCTGTGTAAATTCATATTTTTAGCTATAACTGAGTCTGCGAAAATCTCTTTGCAGAGTGGGCCCAAGATGTCGCTAAATGATATTGGTATATTATTTTCAGCCAACGCTTCGGCTAATTTTAGTTCAGCTTTTCGTACATTTATTTCTAAATCCATCACTGGCAAATAATTTGAAATTTTTGGAATATTCTGTATTTCTAATGATTTTTTCTTATGGCGATCTGAATTCATATGTCGAATCAGATCACTTTTATGCGCTATGATCGACACCGAACAAAGCATACAGTGTGCTAAATCATTTCCATCTTTCATTTTCGAATCTTTGCATAGCCAGCTCAAGAAGTTTGGTTCTTGAAGCCATAAATCATTAAATTTATTCAGGCGTTTTATTTTTTTAGTTTGTGGATTATTTGACTCACTTGTTGCCAAGCCCACTGAAGTCAAACTGGAACTGGGAATGGGAACAGCATATTCTACTTCTATACTAGAAGTTGAAGCCTCTGATGTTTCCTTTTCGGGTTTCCTTTTACGTTCAAGCTAAAAACCAAAAATTAGGATAGTTATAATCACTGAGTTTCTGACAGACGGTAACCTGCTAATGTTTCATGATCGCGCACAAATAAATAAAAAGGCTATTAATTACCTTACCTTAGGATTATCTTCTTTGTTTTGGCCTTTCATTAACCATTTATCCATATTTGTACAAGATAGTATCGTTACGGCTCGACAAAATACGTATTATAATATTATAATGTTAAGAAATTCACTATTTCACAAAACGTCAAAAGAAAGGGAATCCCCTAATCATAGTGTCGGTATACTTTCCGATATTTCTAGCTTTCATTCAATTTGGTTTATTGCAACCATAGATCAGAAAAAATATTAAGATTTTTGGCTTGGATGCTTGTCTTTTAAGCGATGTTTTCTTCTCATTCATACTCAAAAAGATAAGTGCAATAAAGAGTATTGAGTCCTCCGTTATCCATAAGTACCTAAATTAAAAAAAAATATTAAAGTATTTGGTATTTTCGAAAAAGTATATTAACGAAGATGTTAAAATCCCCGCATTTTCCCCGCATAATGCCAATCCCCAATAAATCCCCAATCAACTTGAGATTCCCCGCAGTTTCGTGAATTCCCCACAAATCGGCAACCTTGGACAGGAACCAAGCTTACGCGCCGATAGTTTAGGTAATTTCTTTTTACAGAGAAAATAATGATATTTTAAAAAAAGTAAATAACATAAGCACTGATTTATGGTTAGTTCAGTTAGTATGCAAAGTTTCATGATCTTATTTAAAGTATTTTATGAATAACAGCGGTTTATTGTTCAGTTTGGAGGTAACTTTGGATTTTTTTCTATCGAGAAAATTTTACGGAATCGTGTTTTCGTCTAACATAAACCTTAACATTAATCCTCAACTTTACCATATATTTATTTCAAAATTAATGCTGCAATACTTTCGGCATAACGGAGGATCTTGCTAAGCCATTTGAGGTTATATTTCCCCTTAACAACCGAATTATTAAAATTGAATATATATCTCAAATAAATGTAACTAGAGTACTATGCGGTAGAAATAAATAAATGATTATAATAAATATTTATGTTATTATATCGGAACATTTTGCTTTTTCCAATTTTGTTTATCGTCACAAAATGTGTCTTAATTAAGAAATCAATTATTACGTAATTATGTTTATATTAGCTATTAACGACTTATTAAACAGTTATTCAAATTCAAAAATATGTAAGTAGGTACTGTTATTATTAAGTTAAGAGATATGAATTAATGAAATAAATACTCTTGCATCCATAACTATCAGGCATATTACGCTCTCACAGACCTTAGCTTAATGCTACTGTTTCGTATGGTGAGTGTAGAGGAGTAAAAGGTAAATTCTAGTCCTAAATGAAATTTGAGATAAAATATAAACGTCTTTGGTGACTACATTTAAATCATCTCAACATGAAAATCATATAATTACACAAATTTTAATACATTGAAATGTATAATATGTCGCAGGCCATTTGTATGATACCGCCGTTTACATACGGCATCGTCAGTTTAAAAATGCTCGCACTTATATAGAAAAAATAAAGGTAAAATGATAACTCCTTGGTAACCGTTGGACTGAGGTGACTGACGTCCCGATGTCAGTGTTAACCCGGAGTACCTTCGGCTTTTTAATTACTGTTTTTGGTCCAGTCAGTAGATCGGATAAAATCCGTATTATCCGCAATAAAACCCGTAAAATTAGTTTTAATCAACGCCTAAACTTTTTTTAGATTTACCTATGATATTCAGAAAGTTATATAAATTCAATGTGAAAACGAAGGCCAAGTTCGATAAAAACGTACGTTCGGCGTTGTCGGCTTCGATAAAAGAGTAGAAATCTGAACCGGTGCCAAGCTCAATAGCATTTGCAAGACCGTTGTACATTCCTACAGATCCTATGAATGCTATGAAGCTTGCACAAAATTACAAGGCATGACAAAGTACTGATCTATTAAAGAAAAATTATTTGCCGCATGCGTGAAATATCATCACTTGAGAACGGTTGGACCGATTTTGATTGTGTGTGTGAGTCGCTGGATAGTTTTGATTCACAAATGGACCCGGTAGGTAGCGCTGTTGTGGAGATCCAGAAACCAACCGCGCGAACACCCGGCTTCGCTAGTTTTCAATATTTTATCTTTGTTTTTTTTTATGACCTTCGACCTAAGCAGATAAATCGGCTGTATTAAAAATTTTATGCGCGAGTAGGTTCATTATAAGGCTACATTTAAATTTGAAAATAACTCGGATATTGTGGACAGCTAAATCGCCCTTGACCCAGTGCGGGAGGCTTCATTGAAACGAGGTGTCGCGTCCGCCCAGCGCCGCCCTTCGGCCGCCCTCCACCGCCCCCAATGTTGAAGCTGACTGAAGGCAATTAAACGTTATCATGGCGTGTTGAGTCAACTCTCACAATTATTTTTACTTGTTGTCTTTCCGTCATGAATTTTGCTTTTAAGTTACGAAAAACCGATGCTTCAATCCCATCAACCCAACTAAAAGGTCAATCTTCAATTAAGAATCAAAATGCAGATGCGTTGTTACCCCTGAGGACTAGAATGCCTGGTTTCCAGTAAAAAGGGTCTCCGGGTCTCCACACTTACCATACGAAACACGGCGGCATTGAGTTGCTATTTCACGCTGGCATTCTGTGCGAGTGTGGCCCGAGTCGAGTCGACCCATTCGTGCTACAACATTAATATAGCTGTAGCGTGGGTCTGCCACGTATAAAAACTTTAAACGTTATTGTATCCGCGCTCCTGTACATCTATAAAATAGTTTATTTTAATAGCTCTCGGTGCATAGACAGAGCTTGCAGTCAATCTGCCGAGCGAAAGTAATTGAATTTTACAGTGCAAAGGCGACAGGTGACGGCGCGAAAAGTACAGAATTACTTGATTTAAAACCAATTATTGGACCCGATCAATGATAATTCATAAGGCGAGATATTTTTTCACTGTATTTTTTTAATATGTTACACAATATCTCAATATCACCGAGGTTGATTAGCCTATTTTAACATTCAGTAATTCATTCTTGGGGCGATGTATACGCTTTTGCAACAAAATAAATCTGAATTCCGCCTAGTTTGAAATTCAGATTTATTTTGTTGTAAAAGCGTATTGTATATATATATATATATATATATATATATATATATAGGGGAGACATTACAGTGCCACGGTAAACATCGTTGCGTATAAAATTAAGACTATAAATATAAAAATGCAATTATTACGTAGAAATGTGAAAAAGATAGCAAAAACAGTAGAGAGAATTTTTTCTTTAAAATGTTAGATTCTTATAACATCACCTCAAATATTAAATGAATTGCAAATTTTAGCAATATTTCAACGTGAAAATTGATATCAACGCCATCTGTTATAAAAGAGGTAAACTAAAACATATGCAATAACTGAATAGTAATAGTAGAAATATCATCCGCAACTAAATAATATAAAAAGACGTCAAAAGAGGTAGCCACCGGTATCAAAACAATCATCTTACAATTCGACTTCAATCGTTTTAAATTCATAATAAGTAATCATGGAAGAAATTATGAATGCACTTCGAAACACACAAAAGGAATTAAATGAACAGAAAATAATAATTATGAAAAGTGGGGATAATGTAACGGAGCAAGTTACACAAAATGTGAACAAAATGTTGGAAAAACATAATTTATATGGGAAAGAAGTATGAAAGTCTTAAGGAAAAAGTCAAAAACCAAGAAAAAAGCCGGTCTGAAGATCAAAATTTATAAGCAAAAGTCGGCATTGAAGGATACCCAATAATAAATTACATGTCAGACGACTACCCACAATATGAACTTAAAAAAAAATGTTTCTGCCTGTCGGGTTTCTTGCCGGTTCTTCCCAGGACAGAGGTTAATGTTGTCAGCCGTACGGTTCCTACTTTACAAAAGTACTGGACGTTATTTCGGGCAAACGTACTTTATACTTTATCAGACCAACTAAGTACCTGAAAACACTTTATTTGCCCTGTTTTTACTATTTTCAAAGTTTTATTTAAATGTTTACTAAAGGAACAAATTATATAAATACATAATTTAAAGATATCAATGATACACAACGAGCTATATAAAAATAAGCTATATATATCTCGTATGCACAAGGAAATAATTCTGACAATTTATCAGATTTATCCGATTCACAATAATGTCAGAATACTGGTATTTTCTGCTCTCCGTCACTTCAGTGTTATTTGAAGTTATTTATTCGATTAATGTAAAGTGATGGAATTAAATTCTGTTCCTTAGACGTGCCTAATAAATGATACTTTATTTTCACTTGTCTTACATTTTTTAGTTTAGAAAAATTAATGTACTTTATTTACTCGTAAAAAGGTGGGAACTATAACAAAGGTACCACTAACCAATAGTAAATTAAACATTAGAGTGACTAATAAGTATTATGTATAATGTATATTGAATAAAAAGTTTATATTTTTGAATAAAGCTATTTATACTGATTTTATCGCGTCACATTTATTTGTTTTTAATTCCCGACGTGTCTAAGCGTCGGGAATCAAACATAACTCAATTAAACACGACAAAATTAGTACGAGTATAAATAGTTTTATTCAATATGTAGTGTTCGTGTAAATATAAGAAGCTATTAAGTTTCTATTTTTATTTATTTTTAATCGTCATAAATATATTTTCGTTGAAATAAAAGTACTAAAATATACAAGAACGTACCTTTATTTACTAAAATAGATTCAAATGGATCATACTATCTTTCCTTGTCCCGTGAGTCATATATGAATATTTTACTATCGAGTCTATTTCGCGGACAGGGAAACTCTTATATAATATGAGTGAGGGTAAAATTATACTAATAAAGCAAGTCATATATGCCATTGAAAGTATTTACTCATTCCATTCTTGTCATCAAGAAAATATTGCGATTCGGCTCCCAGAAAGGTGATTATTTTAAAGACACACATACACTAAATATTTTATTGACGCGTATATTATCCATCTTATGGCAGTGTACTGAAATTTCATATGTTATTGACTTTTGCAGAGAGACCTAGACACACACTTCTTAAATCTAGATTTTTTTAAATATTCCCTACTAACAATGTAAATTTACGGTGCGTCCCTATCTACATAAATGATGCAATTAAGAACATGTCACAACACCTGTAGTTAAAAAAATAATTAAATTTTTTTATAGGATAGGGTGACAAACGAGTCACCTGATGGTAAGTGGTTGCTGTGGCCCATAGACATCTACATCTATCCTCAATTACGAATCAAAATGTGATGCGTTGTCACCCGTGAGGACTAAAATTGATTGCATCGTTTCCAGTAAAAAGGGTCTCCAGTACTCTACACTCACCATACGAAACACAGCAGCATTAAGCTGCTATTTGACGCTGGTATTCTGTGAGAGCGTGGTCCTTCCCCGGTCGAGCCGACACGTTCGTGCTACAACCATACTACGAATATAACTGCAGCATGTCTCTACCAAGTTAAAAAAATCCCGACTGCGTATAAAGTCCCGACTGCGTAATACGTCAAGCCGTTTACGCTACATACATATGTACACCCTTTTTCGAGAACAGTCGCGTAAAAAGATTAAAACTATACCTTTTACCGGATGCTTACGATTAAGAATATCGTGTTCATCAGAGCGCTGATGTCCACGACTGAACAAGGGTCCTATTCATTGTGAGAAAGATTTGTCGGCTCGCTTTGCAGACGGATTAAAAATCCCAGCATCAGACGCCTAGCATCTTTGACGCTACTCGTCGATTAAAATTATTACGACAGGAAAATATTGAAATCACCTTCACACGGTTTACAGAAATTTCCACCTACCTACCTAACCACGAGTGTCTGCAACAAACAAAAAAAATATTCTGCGCAGTATAGTAGACAATTGCCGGGTATGTCATTATAGTTACAATAAGCAATAAGGATACATTACGACAGTAAAGTCATAATCCCACATCATAATGTAAAAACAGCTTTTGTCTTTCATTAGTACTAAATTTACACAAGCCAATAATTTAATTAAATCACTCAGAAATTAATCGCACAGAAAATTGAGATTTCGCTGGAGATGCATTTAATTTTACAACGAATAAATTTCTTTAGAACTGTTACGAAAACAAAATTCTCTCGATTCCACGCCGCTATACCGTAACAGCCTATTGAAGTTCACCACTGAACATAAGCCTCCCCCATAGATTGCCTCATAGGGGAGATATTTACCATAGTTACCACGCTTGGCGTGCGGGTTGAAAACCACAGTTTTCTTATTTTTGATTTGTTTAACTCTATCGCCTCTTACGACACCCACGAGATGATATGGCACTCATCACTTGGCAAATATTCTCTTATTGCCAACCCTAAGGCTTTACAAACAACAGAAATGTTTTTGAGATATTTTCTAGTTGAATTATTTGCATTATACTAGTATCACAGGCAATTATTTAAAAAAGTTCAAATCTGTTTTGAAACCTGAGTGAATCCATGTTAGATTTAATAGGAGAAGGCACCACAAACTAAATTAACTTAGACGAAGTAGTTTACGTTTTGCTATATGCAGTACGGCGTAGTAAATTTAGTAGTTTAAGTGGTTTTAGCAGAGTTTAGTCAACTATGCCATCTAAACTGAGCTATGTGAGCTAAATATCTAGATTCCCACCGGAAATAAAAGTTATAGAGGCGCGTTGGTGTGAATGGAGGCACTAGCGTGAAAGCATCATCAAGTTAATGAATTCGCGGTGTTAAAAAATAATACTTTAATGTTAATAACTATATGTTATTGAGGTTGAATCATTGAGAGTTCTAGCAAATTATTATGTACTTATATTTAGTTATACATTAGTATTTTGTTGTGTACACCGATGGTCAATGACAAAAAGTTGCTTTCTTTCTTTAGTAAAGTTATCTATAATCCTAGCCTTTTTTACCACGTTTTATAAACTCGCTTTCGTATGTCTATTCGGGTAGAATTCAGAAATTAATTTTAAACTAACTTCTCAATGAGCTAAACTTCAAATTTTGAACAGTGCTCAGAATCGGATTATAATGTAACAATATGAAAACAACGGAACAAAAAAAATTCATACTTTTTAAACAATTTTAAAAACGTGGTACATTAAAAATACACAATCTTTTCATGTTAGATGCACGTCATTGAATTTCGAACTTGTCGATGCTTTAGTTATGAATAATAACAATCCTTCGTCGTCGACGTAGGCCGTCGTGGCTGCGACTTTACGCCAGTACCTCTCTTCAGTAGCTACATGCGTGACCGACGTGAACTCATTGTATTCGCAATTGAATATATACACATAAGGCTTTGTTTTAGCCTCAGCCGTGTACATCGCGGTGAAAGCGACGCAAGTACTTGCCGTATGTCACATGCGCGTAGGTATACATCGAACTTTTCGGCCGGAAAAAAAGACGAATGTGAAGTAATAACGAAGTATAAAATGAGCCATTGAGGATATAATGTGGAATAAAAGCGAGGGCGTCCATTGAAAGAACCAATCGCAGGCGAAATTCATTGAGCGGTACATGTGAAGGGCCGGAAGTGCACTGTAGAGATCCGGTGCCCCCACCCCCGTAGACGGCTTCCTTCCGTTCGTGGACAGATGGTTGTGCGCCGGTGATACCCACAACCCCTAGACAGTTACCTTTATAACATCTACCCTCGCATACGCTTATTACTGAGGACAGTAATTGATCATAGCCCCCCAAACACATTTTTAATTACGCAGGAATGTAAGCAAAAACATTTACAATTTACCACACAGATTATGAAAGCTGCTCATACACATTCTAGATAATGAATTATTTTGATAATCTGCTTATGGAAATGTACGTTCTTGTTAAAATTATTTCCATAGGTAATATTTCGTCCTCCACTGTTTTTGATTGAGGGTACGAGAACCACACTGAGGCAAATCGTATTTATTTTGAAAAAGATAAATATGTACTTTTAGTGTTTGGAGCGACAACGCACTTATTTCAACTTTGTGGCAGTGGTCACTTACTTTCGTGGACTGTTTCTCACTCTAACATTATAAAACAGTAATGTACTTAAAAGTGTTCGTGTAAATTTAGGAGACCCCTTTTACTGGAAAAGAGGCATTCCATCTTAGTCCTCACTACTAACAACGCATATGCATTTTTATTTGTAATCGAGGACAGATGTAGATGTCTATGGGCCGCAGCAACCACTTACCATCAGGTGAATTGTGTGCTCGTTTGTCACCCTTGTTCTATAAAAAAATCTTTTTCACTTATTGTTCAATACATATTTATGAACATATTAATGAACATATTATATACATATAGTCCATATACCAGAACATTCCACTTGAAGCCTCATGGGTTTAACCGTGGCATGTGGCCATCTAACTCTCAATGCTACAGTTTTTTTTTTACATTTTTAAAATTTACATGTCATGCATGCATGCATTCTACAGTGACTTCCTCAACGTTTGTCGCAGGCGCTACTAATTCCATACATCGCGCTGAATATCACGCAATGGTGTATCTTCGTGTTGTTGATCCACATAGTCAACTTGACTTTTACGCTGCTCTACTGTTACATTGCTTTGTGTGTACTTTGTTGTAATAGTTTTGCTAAAAGCCAATGATTTGACTTCACAAAGAAAAAAATAACTTGAGATAAAAAATGCCAGAGAATTCGCGTGAAGTCAAATTAGGTTCCAATTTCAGCAAACGGCTGCTGTAGGTAAAGACAGCAGCGCAGGTGTGGCTCTGAGTGGTTTTTAACTATTATTTTACTTTTTTCGTCGACAGCCACACAATAACAAAGCTTTCAAAACATTCTGCTGTAATCGACTTTTGCATACAAACAGTCGCTTTAACTTCTCTTCGATTATCAAATAAAAACAGTAGAAATGAACAAGTGCAGTTGCTAAAAAAATTGTTAGAAATATCAAATACATAATTGAGATTATTATTATATATATTTCAAATATATCAAATACACAATTTGCAACCTTATGTTACTTGACAGGTTAATACTACATCATTGTTTTTTTATCAAAGGTGAATGTCATCTCTTACTACTTCAACTTTTCTACGTGGTAAAACCACGCTGTAACTATATTGTAGTTGTAACACGAATGGGTCGGCTCGACCGGGGTCTCGCTCTCACCATCATAATAATACCAACGTGATACCAGCGTGAAATAGCAGCGTAATGCTGCTGTATTTCGTAAGGTGAGTGGAGAGAACCAGAGATCATTTTTACTGGAAACGAGGCATTCCGTCTTAGTTCTTAGGGATGACAATACATCTAAATTGTGATTCGTAATCGGTGATCAATGCAGATGTTTATGGGCCACAGCATCCATTTACCATAAGGTGGACCATGTGCTCGTATGTCACTCTTATCAATCTCTTAAGTTTGGGGACATTTCTGGATATCTGGAAGAATTTTTGTTACACTATGAATTATATAGATATTTATCATCCATAGGGACTCACGCTGGGCCGATTAATCGCCATCGCAATCTGCCCTATTCTAGTGTGATATATATATATATATATATATATATATATATATATATATATATATATATATATATATATATATATATATATATATACATATATATATACATATATATATATATATATATATATAATTTATTAGTACTAAGAGTCTATTCTCGGTCGTTTTATAATTATTTTATTGTATATAAAATATTAATATTTGGTTTGATATACTCAGACCGAGCTTACAGTATCTGGAAGTCTTGCAGTCGTATGCTTGTGTTTAGATTTAATTTTAATGAAATTACTTTGCTATAAAGCACCCGAAATGATGTGAGGAAATGAAAAAGTTAAAATTAACTCATTAAAAACTCGTAAAATTAGTTTCATTTAATGTGTAGTATCTTCGTAAATATGTATTATAACAAACCAAGATGTAAAATACCCGTGGTATGCTAATCTTACCAAGGGTATGATCAAAATGTTGCCAGGTTTTACTGGGGCAGATCGCTAGTATATAATATAATTGAAATGTCACTATGAAACAAAAATTAAATTGATCCCTGGTTAGATACAGCGTCGCAGTGTTATATAACCTGTGTCAATTGTGTATCAAAAGTTTTCGAGTCTGTTAGTACTGTAAAACTGCTCCTTCATTTTGAGGATATTTCAGCTCACAGTTGTTGATTACGCTATTGCTATCGGTTGCTAAATAAAACTGTTCATTTTTACATTACTACCTTATTGAATCACCTTTAGTCTAATCAAACGTTTTAAGATTACGATTACACTCATTTATCTTTACGATTGCTTATTTCACATGAACGAACAATTAAACAGTTTAAATAAAGATATATATTGTGTCGGCTGGCGGCGCTGTCGTCGCGCCGCAAGCGAAACACACCGAAGCCTAAATCACGCTATCAGAATTCCGAATCATAAACAGTATATATAGAACATCTCCGAACTATCACACACATCCCTTAATCTGCTTAGTTAGGACTGGCTTAGGAGTGGTTCGGGATATCCTAAAGGCGGTGTTTAGTGGGTAGCGTGTGGAATTCCCCTTCGGAGGGTTGCCCATATTTGCTTCGGGGAACAGGAGTGTGAGCCGCTCCCCGGGCAGAACACCTTGCCCGGCAGGAGATCTCTCCCCTTTTCCTTCCACGGCCACAATATTAAGATTTTATAAGATGTCGGGATAAGAATCCGATTACAGCGCAGTATATTTTCGAGAGCCGACATAGACAACGCATCAACGCAATGGGTATCATACAGGCGACGAGCTTACAGTGCCCTTCTCATACAATACAATAACGCTTTTAGGATGCTATTAGGACTGCCATGGCAATGTAAGTACTTCGAAAATGTTCGCGGATGCCGGGACTGATGGATTTCATGCTGATATGCGAAATAAATCAGCCTCAATGTTACAGCGTCTGGGAAAAAGTAACAATAGCATTTTAAAAATGATCGCGGCGAGACCAGATTGCCATTTTCAGCGACACTGGGTAGAGCTGGCAATAAGACTAAAATGTCAATGAATTTTGTATTTATATATTATTATAACGTGGGCATAAATACTAACATTACTAACATTGTTATTAAGTAAAATTGTTACTAATATACTTACACTTAATATGAACTAATTATGTCTGAAATAAAGTTATTATTATTATTATTAATGCAAACATAATGCAAGGCCTTGTGTTGCCAGGTTAATCATTAAACATTACTTCGTTAGATTACAGTACAGTATACAGAGAAACACAATATTTTTTTAGCCTCACATTCTTTTTCATTCATTCCTAACAGCCTATCATGATAGAAAATGAAGCCAACAATCATAATATACCGAGCGAGTAATGCAATCGATAGAAGGTTATAATAGTCGTCGGTTCGTAGTCTCAGTGGGACACGCGTATTGACATCCGTGAAAGTACAATTCGGGTACGTTCTACTTGTAACGTAGTTAGTAAAACAAATGGGACGAGGCGAGGTCGCGCCACGTCGCTCGGCGCCGCCTGTTGACCGAACTTCTAACTCTTTTGTGGTGCCTTAACCCATTTACGGTCGCTGTATTCAATTGAGTACTTATAAGCAAATTTTTATAAGTATACCGAAAACTAAAAAAAATAATACTAAACGGAAGTAATATTTCTTCCTTTAGTATTACAAGACAATGGACAGATAGTTTTAAATTTTGTGTCATTTTAAGTCACTGGAAGTTGTATTTAAGAAATTAATGCAGGTAAGAATTTTTATTATTTATTTTGTTCAATAAGCAAATGTCATATTTAGTGGTAAATTGTATAAGGTATATTTTTTGTTTATAATAAAACTGATCGTTCAGCAACAAATTGTTTATATTGACTGACTTTTACGATGATTTATGCAACTGTACTCAATCGAGTAAGACACAATTATATTGGAAGCCAGTGATATTGATGGCGAATATGATTAGGCGAGTATATCTCCTGATCCTAGCTCTGATATTGATGAAGATGAGGACATAGAAACTCATACATTGCTAACAGATATACCAGGAAATGTAAATGTTCTATTGCGGAAAATCATTTGATAGTCGCAGCAAGCCAGCTGAGCTTATAAGGTCTAAAGTTGTAACGCTGTTACTTTGAAAACTAGATACCGATTCATCAAACTTATTTGATAATATTTTACCAGATACAGTCTTTTAGTTGTTTTACTGAATTCAGAAAAAAATGCCCCTCAGTAAGTACAAAGCACATGAAAAAAAAAATGATAGAGCTGCGTTTGACTACGGGTTTGATAAAACCAATCGTAGCCATGGCAACTAACTACGGCTTTATTGAACCCATGGTACTAGTAAAGCAATGGGCGCCCAATGAAAAAAAGAAAAGCCCTATGTGAAGATTCCACTGTTATTTGAAAACTATAGGTAATAAAGGTATGAGTGGAATTGATGAATAAGAAGTCTATAATATATATGATCGCGATTCATGGACAAAAATAATGGTGGGTGTTATTTTTACGTACATGGTGGATATGACTGTTGCAAATGCCTGGCGCTTGCACGCGCTCAGCAAAGTCCTGTGGATCAACTTTTGTTTCGGTATTGACGGCAGGAAATGCGTTCAAATGCCGTCTTAGTCGTTAGTCGAGGATTTGCCCCAAAATGGTTCGGAACACTACCAAAAAATATAATAGAGAACTGCTACGTTGTTAAATTTTCCACTCTAGAGTCCACTTAAATTGTAAAAAATGTGTAAAGGCATGCTTCGAAAAATTTTACCTGTAAGTGAGCAGTGTACTCAAACGAGTATACCTCTAAAATGCTGTAAAAAAAGTATTTTACCTTTATGTGTTTTATACTAAATAAAATTTATTAATATTCTAAATTAATTTATACTCTAAAATGAATAATTTAAGAGATTAACGTTTTTCATTTACATTTGGCTATTAATAGGTTAAATAAAAACTGGATGGATGTAATTAACAATTCATTAAAAATTGCGTAGCAACACGTTAGGAACTTTTCTTTATTGAATAAAACTAATTTAACGGTTTTTATCCAGTAATATAATTTTTTGGTCCAATGTTATTTTTTCATAACGGGCTAACTATGCCATCGGGACGTCAAACACCTCAGTCTTCCCGTGACCATGGGCGCTGAAAAGAACCCGAAACATACGGAAGTCAAATTAAACGCGATGAAATCCCTAAGAAAAAATCTCTATTCGTGTAAATATAAGAAATACTCGACACGATGATTTCTTTAACTATATTAGGTCAACCTATGAAAAGGCCGTTCTTATCTTTAAAAGTGTATTCTTTTTCTTTTCGTATATTAAACTTTTTTGTGTGAATAGATGTATTTTAGTAATCAAAACATCGGCCGTTACCATCCAAGCATTTTTAATTTTTTAATTTATAATAAAAAATGTAGAAAAAAATAATTAATATTCAATAAAGATTACAAAAATTGAGTCATTTTATGCTTTTAGCACTGGTACAATACCTAGTACTATTAGGAATGAAAATACTTAGAAACGGCATGGTAGCGACCATCTTTTTCCCAGGGGTTATTAATTATCAATCATGCATTTTTTAGTAGTGCAACGACTCTTATGGAACAATTTCCGTTTAATAAAATGTTAAAACTTTTTGATAGATAAGTCCTGCATACCTTCTGGGTTTGTATTTGGTTTAGGGTGTAGTTGCGTGTTATCAAGGTTACAATTATCTAATTACTATAGAACTTGTTATATATTTATTCATTGTTATACACTTTATTCCGCGGCGATTTTTAATAAGTGATAAATATTTTTATGTATAAATATAGGAACGGAATGAGACGATGAAAGAAATGTAGTGTTACGTTGATGATAGGCAGTGTGTGCGAGCTAGCGAGATAAGACAGAATGAGGCAAAGAAGGTAATAGATGTGATTTATTTCTTTTTTGGTATAACAACACTTCCTATATTACTATGCTCTATGGTTCTTATATACAACCATCAGACAGGACGGAGCAATGACGTACGACGACGTGTCACGGAGCGCATTGTTTCTTTTGTTTTACATATTAAATATATAAGCAAATTCAGTGACAACGAAGTTTATTTGAAGACCCATTACCATATAAATTTGTCAATCAAATAATTAAGCATTTTAGCATTTTTACTCGATATTTCAAGAGTACGCCACAGTGAGCACTGAGCAAGATAAAGGTTTTAATGGGATTGATAAATGACGATAATACAATTATCGCTCGGCGTCACAAAGAGCCCTCAAACAAGCTATATTGCGATAACGTGGCTTACGTGACAATGTGACTTCCACCGCTTCCACAGTTTTACAGGTTTTGTTACTGTATCAATCGACAACGGACTGCGTTTCCGACAGCTTTTACAATAGACGTTAATGTTAACGACCCGACACCATCGACACCGACATTATGCCATCATGTCGGACCTGTAGACTGTTAAATTAGAATCGTAAGATTTTAAATTTGGGAATGTGGACTACTATCGTTTCTAGCTGTTTCCACTAGTTCGGGAAGCTAAGTAAGTTTCATCGCCGCAAAATAATCACACTATTGGTGACTGGTGGTTGGATGTTTGCCATAGGTGCCACGCTAGCAGGCGGGTTGGCAAACGCAGTTTTTAATTATTTTAAATTGTTATCTATGAATTAAATATAAATGGTACTGCTGCCCATCCCCAACTTCAATTACCTCTGACATTATTTGACACTCGCAAGATGACACTCCTATGTGGTAATGAATTCTCTTACGATGCAACTACACGAAAAAGTTATCTATACAAATAAATAAAATGGAAGTGTGTTTGTAACATAAAAGTAACAGCTTTTTACTAAATTGCATATGAAAGTATATACGGTACTTATATCATAAAATAATTTTTAAAATATTTGCCAGTTTGTTGCGCGTAATATCTGAAATGGCTGGACCTATTTTGGCGGGACTATCACTGGCGGATAAGGAGTAACTTAGTTAGTCAACCTAACTTTTGACTGTTTAATTTAGCTATTGCAGCCGCCAAATAGCAGCGTCTGCACTCCTGTGTTCAGTCTAAGGGATATAGAGAGCCAATACAATTGCAGGCTGTGAGGAATTCCATCTCAGTCCACAGAGGTGACAACACACTTGTAGCCGTCTTTCATTGACAATTAATCTAGCGTTTCTTTTCACACAGAGATTTTTTACGAACCAGCGGCAAAAGTAATAAATGACTTTTAATACGAAATTTACGTGGTCAGAGTAAGAGTGAGTCAGTGGGTAGAGTCCCGCTACAGATGTACTATGGTTGTAGCACGAATAAGTCGGGTCCACTGGGAAGGAAACATGCTCTCACAGAATACCAGCGTAAAATAGCAACTCAAAACTCAATGCTGAGTGTATGGTGAGTGTAGAGAACCGGAGACCCTTTTCACTAATAACAAAGCATTTCATCTAAGTCCTCACGAGTAAAAACGCATCCGCATATTGATTCGTAATCGAGGATAGATGTAGACGTCTATGGGCCACAGCATCCACTTACCGTCAAGTGGACTGTTTGTCAGTTTGTCATCCTCATTCTCTTTAATTGGCTTATTTATACTGTAAGCTTATTCTCTATAAAACAAATTGTAATCTATATTGAATAAAACAATAACAATGGAAACAGCTGTGAAAAATGGCTGTGAAGTTAGCAACACTTAGCGATATTTATAACAAAATGTATACTAATGCGATCAAAGCGGGCAGTAGAGAAAGCGCACGTGTTCACGTATCGGTGACGAATCATTTCGTTGATTCACACGGCAGGGCTGTAGTCGCTGTTTTATTTTTTTTTTCATAGAATACATGTGATAAACGAGTATACAGTTCACCTGATGGTAAGTGGATGCTGTGACCCATAGACATCTACATTTATCTTCGAGAGAGATCAGGCGCCAGAACCAACGATTTTACGTGTTTTCAGAGACACGGGAGTGAAACACCGCCAACTTCTTTACTCCGGGCCGCTACAGAGAAATTCTTGACAGAAAAAGCCAATAAATCTAATTTTAACCCAACCCGGGATGCGAACCCGGGACCAACTACGATACACTACACTAGAGCAACGAGACAGTCAAACACACATACATATTTATTGTATGTGTGTTTGACTGATATTTGCAACAATTTTTGAAGCAGAGAACTCATATAAAAAAATTTACGCTTGGTGCCATTTCGTCACACTATAGTAATCCACTATGAACATAATTACACGAACATAAAATGACAAACTCTCGAGTAGAGGCCGACGACGCACCCGATATTACCATGTTTCACCATAAAACAGCCATTAGTTCTCGATCGGGTACGCTAAGGCTAAGAGCTGTTTGAGCACAGCTTCAATGGACCGCAGGTCAAATTGCAAATATGTAATATTGAATTCAACTGTTTCAACACTATGTAAAGAGGCTGTAAAAAGTTTTACTTAGCTTGCGTGCGCGATTTATTTAATTGATAATAAATATGTATTCTATTAAACGTCGGCAAGCAGACAACATCAAAGGAGTGCAACTTCTGTACGTAGTACTATTATTTATTCTGTGGTAACACACGCTAACAATCCACCAGTTACCTACAGACTATAGACACCGGCATCTGACTTCAAATAATAAGCCGCAGGTGCATCGTCATCCCGGGGGACTAAGACGGACCACAGCCTGTAATTATATTGATTACTTACTGTCTCTCATATCCATAAAAATGTAGATATTGTCTCTCCAACCGGAGTAACACATTTGAAATTATGAAGTGTGCGCAGATTTAGAAAGAAAGAAATACTTTATTTTGGCAAAGAAACATTGACGTACAACGTAATTTAAAAGTCGAATGCGTGCTAAATAAGGTCAGTACTCTCTATGAGTTGTGGCGAAACAACAACGTTGATTATGAGTTAACACTTTAAAAAAAAAACTATTATTACTAAAAACTTATTATGTACTTAGGCTAGAATGAGTAGGTAATGTGACATTTTAATAACTGCACGTCTGAAATGTATATGCAATTTCACCAACATCAATTTGGAGTACTGTAAAATGTTCCTCATCCCGAATACAGAGAAGGCCGTTGCTTACAGGGAGACGTATGTTTTAGTATACAATTTACTCTAGATTAAGATATTTTAATCGTAATAAGTTTCTACTCACAAAGTCGTAGCAAGTATGTAGCTCTTAAAAGTAAACGACAAAGCTGGAGTAACCAAATACAAATTGTACTCTCGTCACGTGCATGCAATGTTTACACTGTAATATGTATATAAGTCAACATGAATACACCGAGTGACCTAGAGCTTCTGCTCTCAACGAACCATTTTATGGAGGCTCTCCGGGCTTAATACATGGAGCACTGAGTTACGGTCATTTCTCCGTAATTCCTTTAGTCGACTGCGAGCGGCCAGGACTACTTCTTTGTTTTGAAAACCGCGAACGCTGTACGAACAACGTAACACCATAGTAAAAACAGAGTAGTAGGCTCTCTTCTAAGAAATGTACTGAACGTCGTCTAATATGTGAGCGTGCCTGGCACGTGACAGTGCGGACTCGTACGCATGAGCCACAGCACGCACACAACGACACTTGCTAAGTCAGAAAGATCGGGCCGAGTCGGGAACGCCCTCTACCCCGATCCGCAAAAAAAATCTGGCAGTCTTTTTTCTTTTCTCTTTCTCTCTCTCTTCTCTTTTTATTTTCTCTTTTTGTAAAATAATTTAATATATGCGTTTGTTTAAGTAAAATAGCTTTTTATTAATAGGTTATATTACTAAATCTATACATAGATACTATACCTCATTTGTACATTAATTATCATATCACATCAGATCAAATTAATTTTAAACATTAAATCTGAGCTGACACCATATGCTCAGTGTTAATTTACTCGTACATATTTTAGTTATTTGGCATTTGTTGTAATGTAAACATGGATTTTTTTTGGCAAACATTGATTCTTTGAGAGGAAACTAGAGAAATGATTAACAAATATGATGCATAGGTTCGTATCCGTATTTATTATGTTTGTAAATATTATAACTACCTATAAAAGTAAATGAGAGTTAGCTGTTAAACAAAAAGACAATGGCAACCTTGCAACAGTAGTACGGCGGGGTTTACTATTCTGTTTTTACTATGGTAACACCGACGTTTAATGTGACTAATAAAACCATGTCAATATTTATATACGCACGTGATTTGAAGTTTATTTTAAATAAGTATGGTTTATTACAAATAAGTATTTCGTATTTGCCTAAACAGTAATTGTTGTAAATTAAAATACAACTGGCGTAGCATATTTACTCTGCCTGCACAGTCCACGGCTGACACAGTTTCTGGTGTGAATTGCCAGTTTAGCAATATGCATAGAAGACTTACTCTCAATGATCCAAAGGAAACTAGGGATGCATTGATACCGATGCATCGGCGATACACGATGTTTGCCGATATATCGGCATCGGCGATATTTTTATGGCCGATTCAACGATTCTTTTCAAATTTCGCGCTTCAAAAATGTAATGTAAACACGCGTGTTGTCTCGTCTATTTTATTGCAAACGAAACTATCTATAGTTTTAAACGGTTTCATTTAGTTTGTCCTATTATTTCTTATTTTATATTTATTAAAAAAATAACCTGACTAGTGTTTTATTTTACCTTCATCTTTAAATTCAATAAGCGTATCGGTATCGGTATCGCCGATATTTTTACAAGAGCATCGGTATCGGTATCGTATCGGCAAATAGGCGTATTGTAGGCATTCATATAGGAAACTACAGGCCGTGTGCGATGACAATTACCTATAAATTTAATGTCCTACTTGTCGCAACTCCGGTACGAGTGACGTCATAGCGTTGCAGTCGAGCGCTGACTCCCACGCAGCCGCCTCGTACCGAGGATAATAAAAACTTGCTAAATGTTTGCGTTAGTGCTTGTTAGCACAAGTAATTATGATCCCCTTATGTAAAAGAATTTTCCACGTCCATGTAACGTGAGCCATCTACACTCGAGGAGTCACGTTATACACAGGTACATCAACAGCAGCTTGTACGTGTTAACAGGCTTTGAGTATTTAATGCTTTTTCACACATAGCATTTTGCGTTAACACGACACTTGTAAATTCAAAATGGCAATTTTAACATGAGAATTACAGATTTTATGTTTGTAACATTTGATGCAAAGTGCTTGACTACAATGTTAAAGAGTATTTAATTAGGACACCGTTTCAGTTTTAATTACAAAATAACAAAGTTTGTAAGTCTGTTGATCTCGTTTAAAGCGGACATGGAACTGAACGTATAACAAACAATACGTGAATAATTTATACGTGGTAGCATCACGCTGCAGGTGTTTTATAGCACAGCACTAACTTAAGTTCGGCTCGACCGGGGAATACCAGCGCAAAATAGCTGCTTAATGCTGCTGTGTTTCGTATGTTAAGTGCAGAGAACTGGAGACCCTTTTTACTAAAAACGAGGCGTTGTATTTTAGTGCCCAGGGGTGAGAACGCATTTGCACTATGATTCTCAATCCAGGATAGATGTAGATATCTATGGGCCACAACATTCACTTAACATCAGATGGTCAGTGCTCGTTTGTCACCCTTATTCAATAAAAAATAACAAGAAACTATACAACCCAATTTCTCGCGGGAAAGTAAACCCCTCTAGCTGTTTATTCTACTAAGGCCTACACAGTGTTTGTGTTGTGGCTCGATTCCTTTGTCGATCTTGTTTGCACGGTAACTTCCCAAACACACACGGTGTCCTGTTTCGCTGGCCTACTTTTACCTAAATACAGTTAAGCAAACTAAACGTTAGGCACTACATCGCCCGTACAAGCGGGCGATGTAGTTCCTTCCATAAAAGCATCGGAGCAATGTCGCAAGGAGATATGGCGAGATGACGTCAATCCGCCTTGCTTTAGCGCTGCCTAGCGTTAGCGGTGACCCGAAACGAGATCGATAGTTATGGGCTTGTTGAAAAGAGCCATCGGTCGAGACCCGTTTGTAAGCAGTGGGACCGCAAAAATAATCGCTAGTACAACTCTGCATGTTGTGGAGGCCACCATACAACTCTTCATCTCCCGTTTGGACAAAAATACGTCGGAAGAAAACATCCTGCATTTCTTGGAAGACCGAAGGCGATGCCGCATAGAGAATCCGATCTCTTTACATTAGCAGCGTCTGGAGTCTAATAGATGAACAAACGTCAATCCAGATTTCTCAAAATACAAATATCTGTTTCAATATCTATTCTCTAATCACGATAAGAGTTCTTTGTTTTTCATCTAATTTAAAAATTACAGTTCCACTACACTTCAGTGGTTTTATCAACAACTCCCTTACTGTTAAGGTTACACTTCTTTGGAACTCCTTGCCTGAAGACATTGAGAAAGCTCTTAATAATGGATGTATACAATGTTAAATAATATATATCCTATTTACTGCATCTACCACTTCATTTTCTTTAGTTTATTGTTTGAGTTCAATTTGTTTAATTTTAAAAGAGACAGTCTGTGAAGGCGAAAAGTGGTATTGTTATGTTCAGGTTAAGGTATATATTGCTTTGGGTCAATATTCTTATTTTTTTTTTTCAAAGTCATCAACGGCTGAATGGAGATTTCAACCAAAGTGACACGCTTGACAAGCGAGTTGACAACCCCACTTTTCTGTTCATTTTCTACTTCAGTATTCCTTTTGTCGCCTTTTACGACACCTACGGGACGACATGGGTTGTTGTTATTCTTAAACCGCAACTACACGGTGTAATGATATTGTATTGTATTGCTACCAGCTTGGGTGACGTGGTCGACCTTCGAACGCTCTTAAATGTCGTCCAAGCGGTCACAGCCTCGCAGCCAGCACTCCGTCATTGTGTAACATTTCATTACATTAATTACGGAACTTAAGGCAAATGTCGGGGCTAAGCAAGCGTCACCAGTCACCACAGTGATCTCGCCTCTTTATTTATGTTATGAAATCGAACGCTGAGCGACTATTCACGAGGGTTGCCATTCGTCCCGATACCGCGGCACATGTCACTGTTATCAACAATGGTGTCCCAACGACCTGAAGTGTCCCGATATTATGACTGCAATGCATGCAACTTAACTAACATAAAACTTATTTACATGCCATTACGACTTAAGTAATCATTTTTTTAATATATATATATATATATATATATATATATATATATATATATATATATAACATAATATTTTTATATCAATGGTCGTTAACTATCCGAAATCTACGAAACGCCACATTAATATATACAACCTAGGCAAAACCGGGACGGGTCACTAGGTCAGAATACATATTTCCCAAATTGTCATTAGTTTTGGTTTATTTCACCTACAAATTCAAAAGCTTCCAAACATTGATGGACCATTTTATACCAAATTGTTTTAAAAGGAAGAAAATATTTTACGGACCATCTATGTAGCGAACTTTACAATAAAGTTGTTATCAAAAATAACAAAAACATGTTACAGTATTTTGAGAAAGTTTAACAGTGGTAGAGCCATAACAGTGGTAGAGCCACGCGGCAGCTTTGCTGTTGCACGTATGGGCCGGCTCAAACCGGGGTGGTACCACGACCTCACAGAATACCGGCGTGAAGTGGAAGCTCTGCTTCGGCGTTTCGTCTGGTGAGTGCAGGTGGCCGGAGGCCCAAATCCCCCCCCCCCCATCAACATGGTAGCGGAATTAAGAATTAAATAATGACAACCCCAGGAGGGTACCAGCACCCCTGGAGAATCCCTCGCTAAGCATCCACGACCATGATTCTCCACTTCTGAGCGTGGGTACTCAGGCTGCCCAGCGTATTCAGAGGGGGGGAGGGGCAAATTCCGCTCAAGACTACAACTGCTCGGGGCAAACGGAGCAACAAGACCAAGGCGACCCCTGCCACGCTGTCCGTGAATTTCTGCAATATCAGGGGACTTCACTCTAACCTAAACGCCGTCCACTACTATCTCGAGACGGCAAGGCCGGCTCTGCTCTTTATGACCGAGACGCAGGTGTCTTCTTCGGCTGATGTCTCGTATCTCTCCTACCCGGGGTACAAACTGGAACACTCCTTTGTGCCTCGGGCTGGAGTTTGCGTTTACGTCAGAGAGGACATCTGCTCTCGACGCCTCGGTAGACTTGAAGGTTCGGACCTGTCCATCCTTTGGCTACGCGTAGACAGCGACGACCATCCGCGCGTCTACGGGTGCCATAGGTCCCATAGCGGTAATGCCGAAACAGACCGACTCTTCGTCCACGTCCTACAGATTCGTTGCACAGCAGATCCCCTCCGCAGAGATCGTGATCCTTGGCGACTTTAACGCCCATCACGCCGAATGGCTTGGTTCACGTTTAACCCATCATTCGGGGAGATCTGTTCATGATTTTGCCTTGGCATATGGTCTGACATAACTGGTTACTTCGCCTACGCGGATTCCAGATGTGGAGGATCATGCACCTTCCCTGTTGGACCTTCTGCTGACCTCTCACCCTGACGGATATCAGATTTCCGTCGAAGCCCCTTTAGGCTCCTCGGACCATTGTCTTGTCCGGAGTGAGGTGCTACTCACGCTGAAATCGCAGTCGCATTCTGCAGGCTGCCGCCGTGTTTGGCACTATAGGTCAGCCGATTGGGATGGGATGCGGTCTTTCTTTGCATCCTACCCTTGGGGGCGAGTTTGCTTCTAGCCGGACGATCCCAACGTTGTTGCGGATTCCGTCGCTGATGTGGTACTTCAGGGTATGGAACTTTTTATTCCTTCCTCTGTGGTGCCCAGTGGAGGCAAGTCTCAGCCATGCTTTGGTCGCTCCTGTAAAATAGCATCATGCTATAAGCAGGAGTGCTACCAAGCCTGGGCTGACGCATCAGCGTCCCGGGATGTAAACACCAGCGCTATAAAAAAGAAGTATAATTCCTCCTCTAGGTCCTTCAAAAGAGTCATTGCTAAGGCAAAGTCAGAGCACATAGGCAGAATTGGCAAGAAGCTAGTTCGCCTTCCTTCTGGAACTCGTGCATTCTGGTCTCTCGCCAAGGCTGTCCAGGGGAATTTCTGTCAACCATCTCTTCCATCTCTGCACAGGGAGGACGACTCACTGGCCCATACCGCAAAGGAGAAAGCCGATCTTCTCGGCTCTTTCTTTGCGTCCAACTCGACTCTCGATGACGGGGGGAGTACGCCGCCGACCATCCCGCGGTGTGAGTGCTCCATGCCGGAAGTTCAGTTCACACAGCGCTCGGTTCGCAAAGCACTCCTCTCCCTGGACATCCATAAGTCGAGTGGGCCTGACGGAATCCCCCCAATTATGCTGAGGACGTGTGCTCCAGAGTTGGCACCGATTTTAACGTGTCTTTTCCGGTGCTCCTACTCCCTAGGCGTAGTCCCAAAATCATGGAAGACGGCTTTCGTCCACCCGATCCCTAAAAAAGGCGACTGTTCAGACCCGTCCAACTACCGACCTATCGCCATCACCTCCTTGTTCTCCAAAACAATGGAGTCCATTGTAAACTGCCAGCTCATGAGGTATCTTGAGGATCACCAGCTGACTAGTGACCGCCAATACGGTTTTCGCCGTGGTCGGTCATCTGGTGATCTTCTGGTCTACCTAACTCACAGATGGGCGGAAGGCAGTAGAGTCCAAGGGGGAGGCATTGGCCGTTAGTTTGGACATTGCGAAGGCCTTCGATCGGGGTTGGCACAAAGCGCTTCTTTCGAAGCTCCCTTCCTATGGGCTTCCCGAGAAATTGTGCGATTGGATCACCAGCTTTCTGGCAGATCGGAGCATCAAGGTCGTTGTAGACGGTGCAAGCTCCGATTGCAAGCCTATTAATGCTGGTGTTCCACAAGGCTGCGTGCTATCGCCAACGTTGTTTCTTCTGCATATCAATGATATGTTGCAAACCCGTAACATTCATTGCTATGCAGATGACAGCACTGGTGATGCTCTTTACACCGGCCGAGCCAATATTTCCCGGGAAAACGTCTCCGAGTGCCGGGACAAACTTGTGTCTGAAGTCGAGTCCTTGCTGAACAGTCTCGGATTGGGGGCGAATAAATCTAGTTAGCGCGTTAACCGCTAAAAAGAACCCCTTTGTCGTATCTCCTCAGTTTCAAGGCACTCCCCTTGTTGCCTCAGCTAGTATCGGAATCCTCGGCGTTGACATATCGAGTGACGTGCAGTTTCGTGGTCACTTGGAAGAGAAGGCCAAATTGGCCTCTAAAAAGCTTGGCGTGCTCAGCAGAGCGGGACTGTATTTCATGCCGGCACACCACCTGCAACTTTACAAGGCGCAGGTTCGGCCGCACATGGAATACTGTTCCCATCTCTGGGCTGGAGCTCCCCAGTACCAGCTCCTTCCACTTGACCGCATCCAGCGCAGAGCGGCTCGAATCGTCGACGACCGAGTGCTTTCCGATCGGCTCGATTCACTGGCACTGCGAAGAGATGTTGCATCTCATTGCATTTTATTTCGCATATACCATGGAGAGTGCTCTGAGGAATTGTTCGGATTAATATCAGCCGCCAAATTTCGTGAACGCACTACGCCGGAAACGTCCCGATACCATCCACACCATCTGGATGCTTGGCGGTCCACCACAGTACGTTTCAAAAGGAGTTTTCTTCCGCGTACAACCTCTCTGTGGAATAGTTTACCACCGGCGATTTTTCCGGACCGATACGACCTGGGGACCTTCAAGAAAAGAGCTTACTCCTTTCTAAAGGGCCGGCAACGCACCTGCAATTCCCCTGGTGTTGCGGTTGATCATGGGCGGCGGTAGTCACTTAACATCAGGTGAGCCGCAAGCTCGTTTGCCCCCTCTTCTATAAAAAAAAGTTTACTTCACATCAGATATCTGGTCAGAATCTTCATCAGGAGTGTCATCGTTATCCTTAACATGTCATGGTGTTACCAAAGATTTTCAACGAAAATCTATCGTTTTAAAAGCGGAGATTCTTAAAAAACGTCACACGGGAGATCATATTTCAAAAATATTTCTAAGTATGTTAAAAGAATGGGGAATTTTGAAACAAAATATGCACTGTGTGGTGAGAGACGGGGGATCAAAAATAAAGCGCACCTATTATTTATCTGAAATACATAATATCGACTGGCACATGGTTAAAGAAGATAATAAAAGAGATGATACAATCTCAGAGTTACTTAAAAAATGTAAGAAAATTGCAGGACATTACAACCATTCCATAACGGCAAAGCAAGAGTTAGAAAAATTCAAATTCGACTCAACAAAAAGTTTTAAAAGTTTTGCAAGGCTCACCGACACGCTGGAATTCCAGCTACTAGGTATATGTTGGAAAAACTTGATTGCTTCAAGCATTCATTATCGCTTTGCTATTTCTTCTAATAATAAAATAGCACAACTTGATGCCGATGCTTGGATTATAATTCAAGAATCTTAAATTTAAAAAAAAATCTGAAAGAAATTTAATAGTTTTGCATTGCTGCCTATAGAATTTCATCTACGTATTGAAAATTGATAAGCTAAAAGATCCGTAAAAGATCTGCTAAAAAGTTACGGATACGGATTTTTCTTCTCCCTCAGATATCCGCGGATACGGATACCCGGCACATCACTAATAATACACCAGAAACCTACAAACTTTTTTTAATCACAACTATAAAACAATGTTCATGGTATTGCAGTGAATGAGATAAACGTGTGACTGTCTGTTCAACAAAGCAGGACCATCAGATAAATAAAGCAAGCCAAACAAGCTTGTTGCACATCTGGCCGCACTAACAATCAGGTGGTAAGGTAGTATGAGGTGCGGTGCATACAAAAGGACATGCGTTTAACGCGTGGTGGAGCCATGATGAATCTATATTATGGTTGTAGCACGAATGGGCTCAGCTCAACGCATTCGTGTTATGTGCCACAGCATTCACTTACCATGAGGTGGACTGTGTGCTCGCTAACACCCTTATTCTATAAAAAAAGAATCCTTCGGCCGATGGCGATGTATTCGCCACCTTGTTGGACAGACAGCTTCAGTAGTGCAATGGTGATATGCTATGAGACAACTTACAGGCGGCGGCGAGCGGGCATGCGACTCACCTGCAACAACACAACGACAATTAGGCGGAGGTGGTTAATACTTAATACTGATAGAATATTTAGCGCACAAAAAGTTCATGAAAAAACATCATTATTTTCAACACTACAAAAAAAAAGCAATATCGTTTTTTTTAATTCTAAAATAAAGGGCTTTTTCGCTGATGCGATTATGACGACTTGGTAGTTAGAACAACAAAAATTGTTAAATAAACTAATTACTGACATTAATTATAGCAAATAAAGTTTTTTGGCATCATTTGACAACGGGTCTGATAAAATACTATTACAACTACAAATCAAGGACAATTATTTGTTTCTCTGGAGTTCTGGACACATTATATCAAAATGTGAGAAACATCATCAATAACATTACAAGTTAAACGGTGAGGTAATCAAATTGGATATGATCATCATCATTACAGCCCTTCATAAGTCCAGCGCTGAACATAGACCTCCCCCAAGAAATGCCACAAAGCACGGTCCTGAGCCATCTGCATCCATTGACTTTCTGCATGCATGTCTTACCGGGTCATCTCTCTACACTTCGTCTACCGGTACGAAGCTGCTACTTGAGAACCTTTCTTCCCCATCGGTTGTCAATTCTTCTAGCTATATGGCCGGCCCGTTGCCACTTTAGCTTACTAATACATTGGGCTATATCAGCTACACAGGTTCTACGGAGGATATCCTCGTTTTTAAATGTATCAAGCGAATAAACTAACACGAATAATCGATTAAGGATATAAGAATACTTTCAAAGTAACGCCGGTGAATTTTCTTTTGTTTACAAAAAAAAACAATATATTTTGGTATTTTGACGGTCACTGATGAAAAAGGATAAACCTTATACGACTTCCGTACCCTTTTTTAATTATTACGTTTCTTATCCGGTCAAGAGAACCTCTTTTTTAAATTATAATAAGACTTAAAATAAGCGAAATTTAAATTTTCATCGAAAATAAAAATATAGTTTAATAAGTAAAAAATAAACTGTTTGAAGTTTTCACTGTTCAATGAGTATTCCAAACGCAACAGTGATTAGGTACCGCAAAGCGCTCGTCTAGGTATTCGGTCTTTTATAAGGTCAGTGATATTTTAAACTCAGATTAGATGCCTACTAGTGGTCGCCTAGTTTAAATTTAGGTTTGTGTATTAAGCAATCTGTTCAATTTTTTTTACTTTCTACTGCACATTAGTATTTATAACACAAAAATATCTTATATACAAAATATAAAACAAAAGCTTTTTGCCTTGACATACAATCCAAACACTAATAAAAAGGGGCATTTGAAATCTCAATTTTTCAGTCAAACCGCCAATAATTATTTGTTGACAACATTTTTAAATTCACTGGCGATAATCGCTACTATCTCTACTCTGAGCGACTTTTATAGTAGAGATATTAAAGGTTCGATTCCGATTCCGAAAGGTCGGAACTTCCGATTGATTTTGCACCTTCGATTCCGATTTCCGTCCCGATAAATTTTAATCGGAAGTTATATCGGAGGTCGATGCATAGCGGCGGTGGCGGTCGCTATCTGCGCGTACGAACAAGTTTATTTGTCGCTGAAATGATTGCTACTCCCTGAAATGATTACTTTGCAAGATCTTACCTTCAATTTCGTGGAAGGTATTCAATTAAGACGACTTATGCAGTTCATAGTGCCGAATTATCAGTTAAGGCGAGACAGTTTTCTACCGAATATATTTGTGATGAATAATGTGTGCAATTTGATTATATTAGATGTGCCCTTGATACATCTATCTCTTTTGCCTTCACTTCCGATTCCTGTTCCTGTTCCGACAAACAGAATTTTAAAACTCTGCTTCCGAATTCTTCCGAAAACTTATATTAAATGAAAATTAAACATACATTGTTTACTCATGATGAATGACTCATGCGGTCGAGGCCCGTCTTTGTACCTACTGCAAGTTTACATAGACATTTTATAAATGAAATTTTTCTAATCAAGTTTCAGATTTTACGTGGTAGAGCCATGCTGCAGTTATATTAGTAGTATATTTGTGTGTGCACGAATGGGTCGGTACCGGGAAAGTACCACGCTCTCACAGAATACCAGCATTAAATAGTAGCTTAATGCTGCTGTGTTTCGTATGGTGAGTGTAGAGAACCGGAGACCCTTTTTACTGGAAATGAGGCACTCCATCTAAGTCCGCACGGTTGACAACGCATCTGCGTTTTGATTCGTAATCGTGGATAGATGTAGATGTCTATGGGCCACAGCAACCACTTACCATCAGGTGGACTGTGGGTAAAAAAAAGCTTTTTTTTTTTTTTGGGGGGGAAAAGGCTGAGAAAAGAAAGAATACTACTTCTAAGCTTTTAATTTAAGACATCATATTATAATAAAAAAATACCAATGTTTTTTACTTTTACATTTTAAAAGGCGTGAAACAGCTCAGTGACTCCAACACATAGGAAATATCTAAAATCAATAATAGTCTTATTTAATGATTAGTGTTGCCATGGGGAGGCCTTAGCCGTGTAATGGCGGTGTTAGAATATCGGCCACCCCCATATCTTGTGCGTGTCGCCAAGAGGCGACAGAGGGAATTTGAAACAGAATGTTACCCACCAGCAGCATCTACCCGATAACAAGTCAAAATTATAAAAACACCCAACCCGCCTGCAACGGTGGCACTTTGACAAAATCCTTTCAGAGGCAATTTATGAGGGAGGCCTATGTTAAGCAGTGGACTTTTATTGACTGTTATAGATGTAATAAATCCCGGGCCGACCACTCAACTAAATCGGACCAGTGCGCTGGCCCTAAAATCACAAAATTTAGGGCCCAACGACTCGGTCGACAGTGATGCGCGCGCAGGACAGATTTGCCTGTCATAAATATCTCTAGTTGCGTGGTAAAAGGATGCAAAAATTACGATACAAAGTTTAAATAGGAACATGGGATATCGCATTATCGGTAAATAACCTTATATTAATTTTGTTACAATTAAATTATTATATAAACGCATTTTTAAAGTTTTATTTTACAGTTACTTTAGTTACGTTACCAAGATTAGGCCAGGCTTGGATTCAGACCCTCAAAAATATTGTACATGGAAAATAAAATTATACTATTTTCAAAAATTATATCACGTTTGACGTTTCATGTTTATTTTTCCCACGTGCCGGGCTTTTGGCGTCATGCGTCTAGTTTATCTATTAACTTTGTTTGTGTACAAATGGCAAGTGTAAGTTAAATTTTGAATATTGGTACATAATATATTTTATATTCAATAAGGGTAAAATGAAAAGAGTACAAAAGAAACCATATGTGCTTAATTGAATCTGAAAATCTGATTCATAAAATATTTTGAAATTTTTTTTTCAAATGATTGCTTCTGGAGCATAGAGTTTTTATCGTAGTAGCCTCTCACTATAGTTCTACCAAGGATGCAATTTGCATCGATCGAGTACCGATTGACCAGAAAGGGAGCTAATTCTAATTTTATTAAAAATATGTAATGTATGTATGGTATATGGTATACTCATGTATAATACAGAAATTCTCGATATTGTAGGGTTAATATTAAAAAGAAAAAGGACCCAGTAATAATACAAGTCAACCTTTAGGTAAAATTATGGTTATTTCGCTTATTATTACGATACTACATACTATAAACTATGAAATAATGGTACAATTAGGATAATTATACTACGAAATCCGACCCTGGTTACGTCGTATTATGATAATATGACGTTTGTATTATGAGTTATGACAGATACGCTACTTTTGTTTGTTTGAAAAAGTTATGAGTAAAATGTTTATGGGCCTTCCTCCTCCTTCATTTTGAAATCATTGCTTCTTTTACAGAAACCCACCTGATGGCAAGTAGATGCTGCGGCCCATAGACACCTTAATATCCTCTTATATAATAAAAACTAATAATAATAAAAATAATTTTTAAATAAAGAATGATAATAACAAAGACATTATCTATTTTCAATTAAGAATCAAAAATGCAGATGCATTGTAATCATTATTGTTTCCAGAGAAAAGGCTCTCCGGTTCTCTACACTCACCATATGAATCATAGGCCGCATTCAGTTGCTATTTTACGCCGGTATTCTGTGGTGTCGTAAGACGCGACTTTAAGAAACACCAGAAAAATCTTAAGTGTGATAAAACGCGGTATAAGCATCCTTTGTACAAGGCGTAAAATACCAGTCCGACGACAGGCTGCAGCGCCAAAAAGCTGCATGACGTCTAGCACCGTGATCCGCAATCCACGAACCAAGCGTGACATTTAAGGCGAAGTCCACATCCGGCAGTGGCCTGTCACGGGCTGATGAAGAAGAAGAATTGTAGCGTACGCAGTCGTGATTAGAAAAGATACGGATTACAAAAGAACTTAGTATATAAAAGTTAAAATTACAGCCTATATACGTCCCATTGCTGGTTACAGGCCTCCCCTCATTTCTGAGAGAGTTTTAGGGCAAGGAATTGTCCACCGCGCTGGCCCAATGCGTGTTGGCAAAATATTAAATATTCCCACAAATTATAATAGTAAATTCTTCAAAAATTAAGAATGTTCTAGTTGTTGAACAGTGGTTTAGTAGGTAATATCTGTACTAGGAGTTTGTTTCAGTAATTGACCACCTACATTTTTTCTACAGAAAAAATGCCTCCAAAACTTTTTTCAAATATGAGGAAGTTGTCATAAAAACGATAGACGGGATAAGTAAAGGCGCGAAAGTAAGAGAAATGTACCGAAAACGTAATATTTCTCACAAAACCGTTATAAATAAAATGAAACTTAAAAACAACATTATGAGCCTTATAGCATTGAAAAATTACATAAAACTTATAAAATGATTTAAAGTTGCGATGATTACACATTATAAAACTTAATAAGTTCATTAGTATTAATAATAAAACTATTCTTCATTAAAAGCATTAGTTTTATTTACTGGTTCACTAATAGCAAAATGTCTGGTCCACATTACTGGTACAATCTAGTCAACCCTAGGCACATTGCGACTTGCCGCATTCAGTTTTAAATAAAAATAAACTTAATAGCTATAAAAAAAATCAGAATAAGCTATATATGTTAGATTTGGAGTATGATGATTTTGCAATAATGGAGTCGCATCATCAAAATTTGTTTCAAAATGTCACTTAAGGGGAAATATAATCTCAAATGGCTTAGCAAGATCCTTCGTTATGCCGAAAGTATTGCAGCATTAATTTTGAAATAAATATATGGTAAAGTTGAGGATTAATGTTAAGGATTATGTTAGACGAAAACACGATTTCGCAAAATTTTCTCAATAGAAAAAAAATCCAAAGTTACCTCCAAAATAAACAATAAACCGCTGTTATTCATAAAATACTTTAAATAAGATCGTGAAACTTTGCATACTAACTGAACTAACTATAAAGCAGTGCTTATGTTATTTACTTTTTTTTTAAAAGCCATTATTTTCACTGTAAAAAAGAAATTACCTAAACTATCGGCCTCTTGAAGCGTGGTTCCTGCCGCACGGTCACTTCGCTTCGGCCTTTGAACGGGGAGGTTGTATCGCTTACGATCAGAATATACATTACGCAACAGGACGACGTAAAATTAAAATGGGAAATAACCGTAATTAAAATAAGAAGCGACTGGCTTGGCCTTAAGAAACAGGCATAAATATGATAAACCTAATGAAATAAGTATCTAACGACCTATCTAATTACAGTATTAGTGATTACAAACATGTCCGTACATAGCACACGACGCGCGGGGAAGTGGGGGCGAAATTAGAATTTGAGCTGACTTACTATATCCCCTTAATTGGTTTGCTACTGGTGCACCCACCGATATTATCTATTTACATCGATGTGTAGATATTTTCTAGAACTTAACTTATATGTAGAAACATCGATGTTACCCCGTTGAACATCAATGTTTATTTACCTTTGAAGCACATCAATCATCCCTATTTCAAGAGTGAAGTGATGACGCTAGTAAGTGGCAAGGACTCGCAATATGAAACCGTCAATCGTGACGGGATGAGCGAAGTGCATTAGTCACAGCAGCTGGCGACTCGCTGCGGTCCACGATTCAATCGATTTCACATTTCTATATCACATTCCTCGCGCTGCGAAATCATTGTTATAATATCGTCCGTAAAGAAAATGCTGAGATAAAAAGTTATTATGTCAAATCAAGAAACAACTTCGATATAAGACAAATTATATGAAGCCCTCCTCACCGACTCATTTCACAACAAAATAAAAAATAAAAATATAAATTTCTTCGCAACCTTCCGCCAAACAAATACAATGATGTGTCTTACCTGGATTGAAGAGCACCTCCCGCCCTCCCTCAATTGCATGCACTAACTCCGTCACCACTAATCTCAGCACCACTACTCCCAACACCACTATTCCAGGCAAGACACACCATCGACGATAATACGACACGTGTTTCGCCTCCACACGAGGCATCTTCACGTAATGTGGACTCTACGGCGGCTGACCGCTAAGTCATACTAAAGTAGTACTACCACACATAAAACACCACAACTCATTTTCTTTTATAGAATAGGGTTACAAACGAGCACACAGTCCACCTGATGGTAAGTGGTTGCTGTAGCCCATAGACATCTACATTAATCTTCGATTCAGAATCAATATGCGGGTTATCACCCGTGAGGACTAAGATGGAATGCCTCGTTTCCAGTAAAAAGGGTCTCCGATTCTCTACACTCGCCATACGAAACACAGCAGCATTATTCTGCTGATTCACGCTGGTATTCTGTGAGAGCGTGTTTGTAGTCCGGTCGAGCCGACCTATTCAGGCCGCCATGTTATAGCTGTAGCGTGGCTCTCCCACTCAAATATAGGCTATCCTATCAAATTACTGTAGATGATAGTGTTGTAACGATCTGTAACACAACGGCTCTTCTCATTTGAACCTGTTATCATTTCTTACGTGGCAGAGCCGTGAGCCATGCTGCAGCTATAAGGCGCGTTGTATCACGAATAGGTCGGTAGGAATTCGACCGGATAAGGGGACCCTCTCACAGAATACCAGCATACAATTGCAGCTCAATGCTGCTGTTTTATTTGGTGAGTGTAGAGAACCGGACCCTTTACTGGAAACGAGGCATTCCATCTTAGTTCTCAGGGGTGACAACGCATCTGCTTTGTAATGTGATGTGATGTCTATGGGCAACAGCATCCACTTATCACACGGTGTACTGTGTGCTCTTTGCTCAACATAAGCGGTTGACTCAGAATGCAGATCATGTAACTGGGAACACCTTGTTTTTTTTAATTTGTTAATAAATTTTTATATTTACACCAATACTTTTCGTTAAGTGAAACTAATTTTACGGATTTTATGGCGTTTAATTTTAACTTTTTAATTCCCGAATTTCAGACTGCAGACTTTCCTCAGCGTCAGCGCCTCACATCAGTCTTGGGAACTTGTTCAAGATCGTCCCCGTTATTACATCAGATTTCATAAATCACAGATCCTCGTAAAAGAACACCGATTCCTACCAAATATGATGCACGAGTCTATTGAAAATAAAAACATCCTAATGTCAATAGAGATGATGAATTAAATCCTATAATTAATAAAATTAAATTCAAACCCAAGCATACCACTGCAAGATTTCAAGATACTGTAAGCTGGTTCTACGTAGATCGGACCTAAAATTCAAAAATTAAAGATAGTCGGGCTAACTATGGCATCGGGACGTCGAACCAGGGGCGTTAGCGTATCAAAATGTCGGGAATTAAAAAGAAAAAAAAAAATTAAACGCGATAAAATCCGTAACACTAGTTTCATTCAATTGTTCATGAATTATAAAAACTGCGGTTGCTAATCCGCTTTCCACGGCAAAATCCTGTGAAGCAATCCAAGGAGGAGGCCTATGTTCAGCCTTTTATAGGCTGTAATGCTTGGATAGGATAAGAGCGTGGATCTTCCCAGGTCGAGTCGTGCAGTACCCATTTGCTCTAGAACCATTATATAGCTGCAGCGTCGCTCTATCACTATAATTTATCCTTTTGCCATTTAAATAAAGTCTTTTTCTACATACGAGTTCTCTACTCATACTTACACGAGGTGGCAGTAAAATTTAATTATTAGAATAGTGGGTAAGGGGGCGTCCATAAATTACGTGAAGTGTTTTTTTTTAAATTTTCTGTCCCCCCCCCCCCTGGTGAGATGTCGTGAGATTTTATTCTCCTCCCCCCATCCCCCAATCTCACGTGAGATTTTTCAAATTGTGGGTTTCTTTACGTAAGAACGCGTTGGATTGTTATTGTAAAAAGAAAAAAAATTGATTCGTGCTTTTATTTACGACTAGTTAAGACTAGTAATCAATATTGCTGAGACTTATAAGTGTAATAAAAATTTAACAATAGAATACTTAAATCGCGACTACTGTGATTAAAAAAAAGAATATCTACTCTAATTCAATCCATGGAGAATCATGCGCGGTCTCAAGAGAGACTATGATTGGAACCAACATGTCCATATGATTTTCAGTAAAATATTCTGCTCCTTCAACTTGGTTCTCAGATCAGAACGAATTTAGTGCAAAGTTAAATTCTATTTTTACTTTACTATTTTATTATATATTATTTAGCTGTGTCTTAGTGTGTGTTTAGTATACATAGTTCGTTCGTCGCTTTTGAATTACATATATGATGAGAGAGAAATAGATGAAGTGAGATTTTTAATGACAGACAAACGTCAAACACTGAAACATCTGCATAAGTTATTAGAAACCTCGAATTAATTTAAAGCCTGTATTATTGACAGCTCTTTATTTCGAATATATGACCTATCAATTTGGTCGTGTCGGTCGCCACTGATTAAATTGACAATGAGTGGAAATTGGTTACACGAGTTCGGCACGGAGACAATAATGATTCTCACGAAAAATAAAAGTTGACATATATTACTAAACCTGTTCGACGCGATGTAGACAAGTTCGTTTTTCTTTATAGAATAAAGGTGACCAATGAGCACTCAGTCCACCTGGTGGTAAATGGTTACTGTTACATCTAAGTTTTCACACTTGAGGACAAAAATGGAATGTCCCGTATCCAGTAAAAAAGGGTCTCCGCTACTCTAAATTCACCAAAAGAAACACAACAGCATTGAGCTACTATTCAATTATAAAATTAAAAATTTGTAAGAGAATGAAGTAATAAGTAAACGAAGAAATAGGAGGGAATGGAATAAAACTATTTTAGTTCAATCAAGTATAATATCCCTCTACACTACAACATACACAAGTGCATAAGCTTGATTGTGAATGTCTCCCTTACATAGGACAAACAAACATATCCATAAAAACCCGCGTAAAAAATATATTGCTGATGTGAAGCACCGACGCTCCCGTAAGTTGTATGTCAATTTATTCAGGATCTATTTATCGGATTTGATAGACCAAAAATCCTCGCCAAAGAATACCGATTCCTGCTAAGGATAATTTGCGAGGCTATTAAAATTAAAAAATATCCTAATTTCAATGGAGAAGATGGCTGAGTGCTACCGTCTGATTGGGATCCCATAATTATTAAAATTAAATCCAAACCCAAGCGTACTACTGCAGGAATTCAAGATACTGTGCGATTGTTCTGCGTAGATCGGACCAAAACTTAATAATTAAAAGTTGAAGGTGGCCTTCGTTAACTAAGACATCAGGACGTCAAACACCTAAGTTTCCCCTGTGACCATGAGTGCTGTAAAGTGCCCAAAACATCAAGAATTACAAAAGTTAAAATGAAACGCGATAAAATCCGTAAAATGAGTTTTATTCCATGTCATAGTATTCGCGTAAGCATAAGAAATCAGAACAGGAGAGAAGATATTTAGTTTGTAAGTAATCAAACTAGAAACCAGTAAGCGTGCTTAATTGTTTATAAAGATGCAGGTGAGTGGTAGGTACAGACAGTTAGGGTTGCCACACGTCCTTTTTTTTAAAGCATGTTCTCTATTTCAGACACAAAATTGATCTTGTCTCATAATTAGAAGTATTCAATAGAGGACAAGACAATAACGCCCATATTCGACATCCCCTTTACTCTCGGTTAAAGAATTTAAAAATCACTTTGAGGGTGCGAACGTAGTTCTTAGAACTACGTTGCATTGCGTAATAACATTGTTTTTTTTATTAATAAATGTTGCTACTGATACGTTAACAGCATTTTATTGAAAACAATATGGATATCCTTTATTTTAATTCTATGTCCTTTATTTAATCTCATGAAATTCTCTAAAACGTAAAGTGAGAGCTGGTAGCCCTAGGTACAGTTAGCGTCGCGCTCGGCAGACTGCGACGACTCGGCTCGAACAACAGCAAAATTAATCGCTGGTGCTTCGTTCGACGGACTGCTCGTTGTAATCACTAGTCCATTATCTTAGATACCTTCATACGTGGTAGAGTCATGCTACAGCTATATTGTGGTTGCAACACGAATAGGTCGGCTCGACCGGAGAAGGACACGCTATCACGGAATATCAGCGTAAACTAGCAGCCTAATACTGCTGTGTTTCGTATGGTGAGTGAAGAGAATTGGATACCTTTTTTACTGAAAATGGGGCACTCCATCTAAGTCCTCAGGGGTGACAACATATCAGCATTTTGATTCTTAATAGAGAATAGATGTGGATGTTCGTGGGTCACAGTATTCACTTACCATCAGGTGGACTATGCGTTTGTTTGATTTTTATTTCCATTTTTTTAAACCAACTGTTATACTAGTACAAGGAGGTGACAAACGAGCACACAACCTATTCAACGATAAGTGGATGCTACGGCTCATAGATATACAGGTACTACACCTACATCTGTCTCCGATTAAGATTTAAAATAACAAAGACGCAATGATATGTCACCAGTAAAGAGTCAAGAGCCAAAGGTACCAAAGACAAAAAGTGCAATTTTTTTCTGCGTTGTATAATGCGATATTAAAAACAAAATGCAACTTGATTAATATACAAAACCTATAAATTTGTTATTATCACGTAACATTGATTTAGAAAATAATTATTATGAGTAAATGTTTTTTTTAAATAATATTCAAGCGAAGTTCAATCACAATTGTAACCGACTACTAAGTCCGATAAGCATATTGCCACAACGCGTGCACATAACACGAACACATCTAACCACAAAAATGAAGTTCACGTGCCATCGCTAACTGCAACTATAGCATTGAAAAATCATTCTATACACGTGGTTGGATTACGTTACGAGTTACGACATTACATAAATTAGATAATTTGCATCTAGCCTTTATGTAATAAGAAGAGGATCAAGTCCAGTGGCCGTGAATTTCGCTTAAACATGTCGGAAAGTTTACAAGTCCCAACATTCGTTATTTATGTAGAGCCACTCTGCAGCTATATTATGGTTGTAGCACGAATGGGTCGGCTCGACTGGAGTAGAAACATATCTCATAGAATACCAGCATAATATAGCAACTTAATACTGATGTGTTTCGTATGGTGAGTGTAGAAAACCAGAGACCCTTACTACTGGAAACTAGGCATTCCACCTTAGTTATCAGGGGTGACAACGCATCTGCATTTTGACCCTTAATCGAGAATAAATGTAGATGTCTATGGGTCACATTATCCACTTACCACGTGGATTGTGTGCTCGTTTGTTACCAGTATTCTATAAAAATTACAATACAGCTTGTGCTCGTCTGAGCACAAGCTGTATTGTAATTTTCACCACATTGAAAAAATATCCAATTCTCAATATTTAAAATGACCAGCAAATAACCTAGTGGGACTTCTTTTTTAAGTAAATGATACAATAAGAACACAGGTCGCCCAAAAAACTTACAAAACTTTAAGAAACAGCTTGGAAACGACCATTACCAGGGGTTATTCTAACATAATCCAGTTTTCGAACACTATCTGCCTTCTTAAAAAATGTGGTTTATGTCTCGAGTGAGCCATGGTTTAAAGATTTTCTCACTAAAGAAGTCCCTTAAGCACGGCGACACAGCCTCCGCAAAATTTGACATTTGCTATCAAATTCTACACAAAGTTCCCATATTCTTCCCATATCCTGAGGCACTTCTTTCGTGAAACAAATTCTACTTTAAACCTGAGACTAAGACGGTTTATGTCTTACCTACTGCACCAAGTGATCGGCGGTGAAGGAAAACATCGTGAGGAAACCTACATGTCTGAGAAATAAGAAAAAAAATATTTCAAAGATATGTTAAGTTCGCCAACGCGCATTGGGGCAGCGTGGCGGACACTTCCTTGCACTAAAACCCTTTCAGAAATGGAAGGAGGCCTGTGCCCAGCAGTGGGACGTATATAGGCTGCAACTTTAACCTTTAACTTTACTGCAGATGATAACGTTTAAATTGCTGTCGGTGGTTAATTTAGCTCGCGTCGTTGAAACACAAGAAATGCTCATAACCCATTTAAGACCTAAAAGGCCCAAGTACAATTCGTGCGAAAAAATTAAGCAAAAAGTAAAAAGTTTGACCTTACAAGGAACACTGATCGTTTCTTGTCAGCACTATATACATTATACACACTTTATTACTAGTAAGCATAATAAACGTAAAATTTTCCTTAGTAATGCACGTGCAAACTGTTTTAAGATGAGCTGCTAGGTTTAAGATGACTGTTTATAGCACTTAGGCAGTGTTGCTGGTCACCAGGTAAGTAGCACACATTCCTACTTACCAGCAAGTCAGCCTCACCGCCACGGTAGCCGAGAAGGCTTGCATGGTTGCGAGCGAGAACAAAGCACGCGGTCACACTGCAGAGTACGCGGAGCAGCGTCTATTCTTGGCGCCGCTTTATTCAATTATAGTCTTTATTCAATTATGGTTTTCAGACATGTCTGCGGCTTCGTTACGACGTGCAGTGATTGGGTGGAAGTGGCTACTTAACGTTAACCACCACGTGTAAATTTGACACGTGTGCGACGGTACTTGATGCCTCTAACCCAAACCACGTTAATGCTAACAGAGTAGACATACACATACACAAAGACAACACGATGTTTTTAAAAAAAAATAGAATGGGGTTAATAAAGGAGCACACAGTCCGCCTGATCGTAATTGGATGCTGTGGTCCGCAGTCATCAACATTTATCTTCAATTAAGAATCAAAATGCAGATACGTTGTAAGTTGTAACACCTGAGGATACGATAGAATAACGTGTCGTTTCTAGTAAAAAGAATCCCCGGTTCTCTACTCTCACCATAGAAAACAAAGCAGCCTTAAGCTGCTATTTCACGCTGGTATTCTGTGAGAGCGTGGTCGTTTCCCGGTCGAGCCGACCTATTCGTGCTACAACCATAACATGTTAGAAATGCCTTACCAAAATGAGGTTCAGCTATTGATCGGTTCCTTTGATGAATAGTCATTGTTTAAACCAATAAATGGCGAGAATAAGCCAAATAGCGCATCCGTCATACTATTTTATTGAATGCGTTAGACTCAGTAGAGAGACATGCTTATGCCCAAATACTCAAACGCTACTCAATTTTCAGACGATGTTAAGTCTCGTGCTGTCTCAATCACTAAGTCAAAGTGACTGTGACACCACGTGACTTAACGGCGTCTTAAAATTTAATAGCGTTTGAGTATTTGGGCATAAGAAGCTTATTGGTAACCTTGATTTGATCGAAACCCATTTTTTATTTAACTGGCTTTACGGCTCTGGGTTCTAGTCCTTCTGAGCCCAATTTTGTCAGCTTCGAGCACAGGCGCAGAGTATCCAGCCTCTCGGTATTCTATAGGATGCATTTCATAGTGTACAGGAATTACATACTTTAATATCTCCCTCTCCTTTCCAATATCGGACGACCAGGCGATTGGCGGGTCTTCACCTCTTTGTTGTCGATATTCCACACATTAGAACCAAACGGTTTGCTTCGTCTTATATAATGCGTAAAGCAAACGAGTGAAATAATTTGCCGGCGTCTGTCTTTACGTCCAAATAGAATCCGGGCCTCTTCAAGGCAAGAGTAAATAAGCCTTTTGTTACGCTAAGACATAATTCATCGTTACTTACCACCAGATGGAGTTGTGCTCAAGTACTGGCTTATAAGTAAAAAAAACTAATTACACAACAATTAGTGTGCATAGTAGCCTCCTGCCCCGCACGCAATCTCACCGTCGACAGTCACTCGAGCATTTGCCAGATATTTGTGATGACTTACATAATGGAGTGAACGACATTGTGTATCGGTACGGACCAAACGCGATTAGAAATGCTCCACATCATTTGCATAATAACCTAGCATACATAATGTTTTCTTATATTTACGCGAACACTACACATTAAATGAAACTAATTTTACGGATCTTTTATCATTTGATTTTAACTTTCTTTAAGGCCCGACGTTAAGGGTGCTTAACTTAACGTAGACTGAACCAAAAATTAATATTCAAAAACCGAAAGTAGCCGGGGTAACTATGACGGGTGGGACGTTAAACAGCTCAGTCTCCCCCGGACCATTGGTAGAGTACTAATAGAGTACCCAAAACGACGCGAATTAAAAAGTTTAAATTAAACGCGACAAATCCGTAAAATTAGTTTAATTTAAAACGTTAACATACACATTTAAACGCTCATTTTGTTAATAATATTGCAATTGTTCCTTCGCTTAGCCACATCCGTGTTGTACATTTATCTGATGACATAATGTAATATTCACTTTTCTATTATCCAGTTTGCTAATCAATGCCAAATGTTACGAAACATAGGACTGATATTCAAAAGTCTCTATTCGTAACAATTAAACATACAGAAAGAAAAAAAGAAATAATGCTTTATTTTGGCACACTTTTAAACGCACAAAAAGGCACTCTATCTTAGTCCTAACGGGTGACAACACATCTGCATATTGATTCTTGATCGAAGATTAATGTAGATGTCTATGGACCACAGCATCCACTTACCATCAGGTGGACTGTGTGAACGTTTGTCACCATGTTATATAAAAGAACATGAGTTGTAGCTTGTGGCGTATTATGCGTGGTAGAGGCACGCTGTTGCAATATTATGGTTGTAGCACGAATGGGTCGTCTCGACCGTGGAAGGAAAGGACCACACTCTCACAGAATACCAGCTTAAATAAAATAATAACTAAATGCCAAAATAACTAATTGAAGTTTTTCAACCTATGAACTGCAAACGTGTTATTTCTTACTCTAAAATTTTGCCAGGAGTTTAATTTTTATAAAGCGGAACCTTGATATGTAGCAAAGCATAAATTATTTATATTTTTCTTTACAGGAGTCTAAGGATCCATTTGAAATAAACTATATAATATATAATAAAATTGAACGCCGTTAAGACGCAGACTGCTCAATACTTCTTAAAGTCGAGGTGAATACAAACAAGATAAGGTTGTAGCGCGGCCTCCATCTTAGCCGCACCGAGGTAACGGCACCTCACATCTAATTAAACTTGCAATAAATTTAACTAATTAATTAGCCTGAATACTTAAAAACATAACTGTGGATACAACTAATCATATCTTGAACTCTATATAGCTTTATGGGAACTAAGTAAAGCTTACTGTCAATGTGCCATGCTAAACGTTTCATTTTACAAATGTACCGTAGTAAAAACTGGTGACTTTTCTTATTCTTTATTAGCTCTTAAAAGTATACTGCTAGACAAGGGCTTATTTTACTTTAAGGAGGAGTTACCATTTTTTATACAATAAGAGCGACAAACTAGCACACAGACCAGCTGATGGTAAGTGGATGCTGTGGCCCATAGACATCTACATCTATCCTCGATTAAGAAGCTGATGCGTTGTCACCCCTGAGGACTAACATGAAATGCTTCATTACCGGTAAAAAGGGTCCCCGATGCATCACTCACTTCACGCCGTTCAACATAGAACGTTAGCGTAATCCTTCCTCGGTTTAGCCAAAACATTTTGTGCTACAACTATACTACTAATATAGGTGCAGCGTGGCTCTAACGTAAAATCGTTAAGCTTCAGTGGATGGAGGTTATTGAAAGTTGGTAATTCCTTCTTTCGAAAACTTTGATTCATCGATCACAAGACGGATCTTATTTATTTCAACCAACGAGGATCATAGGGAAATATTACATTCATTCAATTTAATTCTAATACTAAAATTATAAATCATTACGAAAATGAATGTATCAAATGTATAAGTATTTATAATAATATAGAAAATATATTTACCGATGTCGCCGTAACATACAAGGTCGGGTCTGTTGTATGTTACGGCGACATCGGTTCATATTATTTTATTGTTATTATATTTTCTATATTAATTATATATTAACAAACCCATCAATCAAATTACCATAATGACATAATAATAATAATTAATGTGTTAAAAGTACAAAGAAAGTCTTAAATATATGTTAGTAAAAGAAGGTAATAAATAAACATTAGTTCATACACCTGGTGTGACTGTCCGAAGCAATGGGTACATGGACATGAACCCAGTGCCTCAAAAAACCTCTCTGGTTTCTCGCTAACCACGTTAGGAATGCTGTTGGCGCTTCCACGAACCCTGTGCATCAGTGACGCAGTTCTTTTGCGAATTAGTATTTCTTGTGGGCGTCAACACATACCTGATGCAGAGTAACGCGGGAGCCCATATAACAATCTAAAAGCGTTATTATATTGTACACGTATTCCGTTATCACCATAGCACGTTAGACAAAAACAGAAACTTTTTTATTCAATGTAGATTATAACAATACTTATGGAAAGTCACTTTTTTCATTTACCACCGGTTCGCAAAAAAAACCTCTGTCCTGGGAAGAATCAGCAAGAAACCCAGCGGGACAATTTTTTTCCTATAATAGCTTACAATTATGTTTACAATAAACAACACAAGACAAATTAGAAATAGCTTGGTAGCGATCACCCTTCCCAGGGGTTATTATCATCCACAAATTCCTTAATATTATAATAACCCTTTTTGTACAAACTTAGTTTAATAACATTTTTGAACTTCGTGTATCACAAATTTTGTATATTTTCTGGGATTTTGTTGTAAAAGCGTATACATCGCCCAAAGAATGAATTACTGACTCGGTGGAGTCGAGTAACTGGTACTACTAGCTTGTGTCTGTTACTAGTATTTACAAAATGAATATCATTTATTTTCGCAAAACTACTTTTATTTTTGTGTACGTACATTACATTTTCATATATGTAATGAGAGGCCAGACTCTTTTGGTTTTAAATTATATATTGCTCTAATGGCCCTCTTCTGTAAAATAAATAAAATTTCATTGTCAGTCGCGTGTCCCCATAGCAAAATACCATACGACATAATGCAATGGAACTAACTAAAGTAAACTATTCTAGCTGTTTCAACACTGGTAAGTGTTCTAATCTTTTTCACAGCATATGCTGGAGAACTAAGTCTGCTAGCTAGTTTTGATATATGGGGGAGCCATTGAAGCTTTGCGTCCAGTGTGATTGCAAGAAAAATGGTGGCATCAACAAGACTCAGTTCCCCCCCCCCCCATTTAAAATTACATTAGTATTGACAAGTTTGACATTAGGAGTTACGAATTTCATACATTTAGTTTTAGTTCCATTCAAATGCAAATTATTAACATTAAACCAATTGACTAACTTAGCTATAGCATTATTTACTTCGTCGTAATTTGATAACTGTCATTTTAATTTGAAAAGTATCATCAGCAAATAATACTATATCATGGTTATCCCCTACTATGTAAGGTAAGTCATTAATATACACTAGAAATAGAAAAGGGCCGAGAAATCAACCCTGAGGCACGCCCATTTGTACAATCGACCCAGAAGAACTCATACTATTAATGACAACTTTTTGCGTTCTGTCACTTAAATATGAAATAATTAATTTAAGAGTATCGCTTCTTACACCGTAGTGTTGAAATTTCCTGATTAATGTTTCATGGTGAACACAATCGAAGGTTTTGGATATGTCACAGAATACACCCAAAGCATCCTGTGAATTCTCCCATGCATCAAATATATATTTAATCAGCTCAACTAGCATTAGTTGTCGAGCGACCCCTTGTGAAACCAAATTGATTTTTATGAAGTAAATTATTTACATTAAAAAATTTCATTTGATCAAGAATAATTTTTTCAAAAATTTTACTAAGTGTTGGCAGTACAGAAATAGGTCTAAAATTAGCGGGGTCCAATGTACTCCCAGATTTAAATAAAGGTATTACTTTAGTATGCTTCATTAAATCAGGAAACATACCAGATTCAATACTAGTATTAAAAATAATAGATAGTTGAGGTGCGATCGCATCTATTATAGACACAATAACTTTTAACAGAAATCCCCCACAGATCGGCGGTTCTCTTAATATCAATAGTCTTAAAATATTTTACAATATCTTTTGATGACACTTTATGAAATGTAAAATTCTTTGTACAAAAGGGAAAAGGGAATGGCAATAGGCCTTAAATAAAATAAGTTTTACCTCGGCTGTACAGCGTTAGAACCGGCGGGCCAGCATATTGCAGCGGACAAACAGCGCCCTTCTTTCTCTTTCAATGTAACGAAAGTATCATCTTTTAAATCTTCAGTAACAACATGGCCGAGGTACTTAAATTCAGTAACTCGTTTAAGTGCAACACACCCCCTAAAGTTACAGGTGGTACGAAATTATATTTCTTCGTGCCTACTTTAAACACCATGAGCTCGCAACATTATATTTTAGACTTCAGCATAAACCTCACATATCCGCTCAATAATCAAAACATCCATCCATTGCAGCGATTCAATTCCCGCTATTTTTTTTAAATTCTTTAATTACTATTATACTTCAACTTTAGCACTAATGTTATAATAATATGTTAATTTGGATGAGAAAAACGTGTTTATTATATTTTACTGTATAAACCATAACATTATACCCATATATTTAAAGAAAACACGAAATTGAGTAAATTATTTCTTTCGGGCAGTAAATACAGGCCGCATTGTCTGCAACATTTAAGAAATGACGCCATTTATAAAAATGCTGTGTATATGAACACAAGCCGTCGGAGTGCTTTGACTGACGGGCTGAAAAGCACCCTGTCGTTTGTGTAACCGATGTTATTCATGCTGAGTCCATCAATAAAGCAGCCGACACGTGCACTTCCGTGTCTACGAATCAGTTCATTTATATATAAATTAAAAAGGGTAAGTCAGGTTAACCTCCTTGTCTCACACCTTATTCTAACCTATACTCGTCCGACAGTGCACTGGACCATCCGACCTGATTAATTTGATGACCGTACCAATAACTAAAAATGATAATGTACAAGACGGGTAGACCAGCATTACGCAATTCATCCCACAGAACAGAATGTCATACCTGTCAAGGTCGAAAGCCATAGAAAGATCCAGGAAGGCCACGTACACTGGCGTATTTCTTACAGTACAATACTCCACAATGTGATTTTAGCACAGCATTGCACACTCAGTGGATAGATTTGGTCCAAAACCAAAATGTGCATCGTTTAACTTAATATATACTTAACTGTTCCCCTGTAACTGTGTGTCTCTCAGCTGTTCCCGGAAGTTAATACGTGCACGTGCACCGTAATTCTAAAAATTAATCAGTTCTAACGAAAACAATAGTGCATTAGCACAAATGGTGCATTATTTTGGTCTTTGACAATTAGGTTTGCACACCCTGATTCGAGAGGTGATGAGACTTCTGCGTAAATAATACCTCAAAAGAAGAGGCAATAACTTAATCATGTTTTTAAAGGGTTTGAACAACAAGGGTACTTTATTTATTTTTTTATGACGGCATAAAATAAACACAACATATTCTTATTTTTTTTTTGGGTTTCTTAAGCTTACATATGCGTAGAATGTTATTCTTATGACGAAGATGCTTGGAAATTATTTCGTTTGAGTAATCACATATTACATAAATAATAAAATACTACCGTTACTGGACACTATTGAAAAAAATGGGTTTTATTTTTTAAAACCTTACAAATTAATTAAAAAAAGAAGCAGACTTTAAGGCTTTGCACACATCTTCCAAACCTGTATATGAAATGCAATTTGGCATTTTTGTAGAACGTCGATTCAGCCGCGCCATTAAATTTAGTCTAGTGAGTAGAGCGGCTGCAACTAGTTTTATTCTACGAACAAGACCGCATGGATATATTTAGGATTAATAAGCTGAAGTGGCAACGAGCAGGCCATTTAGTTCGAAGAACTAACTACCGATGGAGAAAAGAGATTCTCAAGTCACAGCTTCGTACCGGTAGACGAAGTGGCCGATCCCCAATAGATGGAGTGACGTCCTGAACGTAAGACATGCAGGAAGTCGATGGATACAGGTGGCTCAGGACCGTACTTTGTGGCATTTCTTGGGAGAGGTGTGTGTTCGGCGGTGGACTTGTTATGGACTGTAATGATGACGATGATGACATATAAAGTAAATTGAACTTAATCTGTGACATTTTTTATGGAATAAGGATTACAAACGAGCACATTGGTCTACATGATGGTAAGTGGATGTTGTGGCCTATAGACATCAATATTTAACCTCGATTAAGAAACAAAATGCAGATGCGTTGTCACCCTTGAGGACTAAGATGGAATGCCTCCATTCCAGTAAAACGGGTCTCCGGTTCTCTACACTCACCATACGAAACACAGCTGCATTATTCTGCTATTTTACGCCGGTACTCCGTTAGAGCGTGGTCCTTCCCCGGTCGAGCCGACCCATTCGTGCTACAACCATAATATAGCTTCAACGTGGCTCTACCACGTTATATTCAACTGAGACCTGGTTATATTCAGCTGAGAGGGCTATTAGCATGTCATTAAGACATTAATAGCCATTTTTAAATTTATTTAATTTTTGTTTTGTGTTGTTAATATTTTTATTTTAATTTTCGTCAGTCTGGCCGGGCTAATCTTTGTAATGGCTGAACTGATTCAGATGACACATGACACTCTACGCGCAGATAGAAAGCAACGTCAGCGGTCATCTAAGCTACACTTTATCCGCCGAAAAACTTGGATGTTTAAAAACAAAGCAAAAAATAACAGTCTTTAATTATCTTAAATCATATATAAACAGTCGAAGCCAGGGCTGGTCCCTAGTATAAGATAAATTACGCCAGTAGGTTTTTTTTCTCTTTATTATAATTTACTTGTTATTTTTTACATAAAAAGTTCCTATAAGGGCTATTGGTCTGGCTGCGTTATGTACATAGCAGAGTAGACAAAGTAGACATAAGACAAAGCGATACAGTTCGCTTGACCCGGGCAGGGTGTTGAGGTTGACACAGTTCACGGATTCATTGCCAGTGTGTAACCTCAGAGACAAATGCAATTTTTTTAATTAGAATAAAGGTGACAAACGAGCACGCAATCCACCTGATGGTAAGTGGATGCTGCGACCCATAAACATCTACATCTATCAACGGTTAAGAATCAAAATGCAGAATGCGTTGTCACCCCTGAGGACAAAGATGGAATGCCTCGTTTCCACTAAAAAGGGTATCAGGTTCATCATACGAAACAGAGCCAACCCATTCGTGCTACAACCATAATATAACCGCAGCGTGGCTCTACCACGTTAAAATGTACGGACGGACTCTCAGAAAACCAATCGACAAAAGCAAATCTAAAACATTATTTACGTGTAATGCAATTTTGTTTTTCTTTTTTTAAAATATCTGACATCAAGAGCGAGCGTGCACTCAGCCGCCCGAGCTGCCTCGGGGTATGGAGATGGACCGTAAATGAAAACCAATGCTACCACTGAGAGCGGTCATTTTCGCAGTTTTGTGCTAAACAGGATTTTCTTCATTGTATTTTCTTAAAATTATAATACATCGTTTTATCCATCCCTTTGCTTATTATTATTTTTTATATTTTGTGTGTCATGCTTAAAGTGGAATTAACGCGTTACTTTTTTTTCTTCTAATTTTAATAAAATGTTCTAATTTTTATTCCGCGTGTCTAGTAATGATATTTACCGTCTTCTTCTATAATGGACATGCTCTCCCAAAGTAGAGTAGATTTGCTATAGTCGCCACACACGGCGGGCAGATAGCGGATCAGGTTTAAATATACCAGTAGAGTAGATTTATACCAGTTTCTCGACTCCACAGATTCAGAAATTCATTCATGGGGATGGGGAAATGTACTCTGAATTACAACAAATCCCAGAAAATATACGATGTGTCTTCATTACCACGATAAAATAATTTATTTAAAAAAAAACTGTATAAAAAGGGTTATTATAATTATAATATATACGAATACATGGTAGAGTTTACCTGATGGTAGGTGAATGCTCTGATAGACATTTACATTTATACTCGATTAATAATTAAAATGCAGATGCGTATCGATATCAGTTAGCACCCCTAAGGACTAAAATGTAATGCCTCGTTCCCGGTAAAAGGGCAACAAGACCTACGATACCCACAGGATAACATGGCGCGATGTACACTGTCATTACATGACAAATATTATTTTCAACAGGCTGGACAACACAACAACTATCCTATCAATTAAAATAATATATCAATTTTGTGTGTATTATCAATTAAAAATACCCTATAGATTCTCTGTACTATAATCCGAACGGGGGATAAATTTTCGGAGTTCGAATTAAAGAGGTCCTGCTGTAGTACTAAATTTAAAAAAAAAAGCTTGACAAAAGCAACTATAATGTTTGTTGTTGAAACAAAGATGAACACTTTTTCTGCCCCACCAGGGCGGGCCACATAGAAATGAGGTGAAATATCTGTGATTTCATGCCGGGGGAAGTAACATATTGTGTTCAGAAAACGTAAGAGTTAATGTTTTTTTTTTTCTGAAATATCAAGTACAGTATAATCTCAACTAATCAAGCACTTCAATAGACCGAAGAAGTTACCTTTGTAGAAATATTAGAGCCACCAACTACTACAACTGTAAGAGTTAAGGGGAAATATAATCTCAAATGGCTTAGCAAGATCCTTCGTTATGCCGAAAGTATTGCAGCATTAATTTTGAAATAAATATATGGTAAAGTTGAGGATTAATGTTAAGGATTATGTTAGACGAAAACACGATTTCGCAAAATTTTCTCGATAGAAAAAAAAATCTAAAGTTACCTCCAAAATAAGCAATAAACCGCTGTTATTCATAAAATACTTTAAATAAGATCGTGAAACTTTGCATACTAACTGAATTAACTATAAAGCAGTGCTTATGTTATTTACTTTTTTTAAAAAGCCATTATTTTCACTGTAAAAAGAAATTACCTAAACTATCGGCCTCTTGAAGCGTGGTTCCTGCCGCACGGTCACTTCGCTTCGGCCTTTGAACGGGGAGGTTGTGTCGCTTACGATCAGAATATACATTACGCAACAGGACGACGTAAAATTAAAATTGGAAATAACCGTAATTAAAATAAGAAGCGACTGGCTTGGCGTTAAGAAACAGGCATAAATATGATAAACCTAATGAAATAAGTATCTAACGACCTATCTACTTACAGTATTAGTGATTACAAACATGTCGGTACATAGCATACGACGCGCGGGGAAGTGGGGGCGAAATTAGAATTTGAGCTGACTTACTATATCCCCTTAAACCAGATGAAGCATTTAATTGTTTCAATGCCTGCATTACATGGGCAAAAGAAAACGGCATATCTGCAAAAGATATTATATTTCTTCAAAACATGCGAGAAAAGGTTTTTAAGCAAGGACTGTAAGTTGCACAAAAGCAGACCTCAATTAAGGATTATTTTAAAACTATGTACATAATGTATTCCTTATGAAATGCTTTATTTCATTCATTATGATTTTTTCGTATAATCCAGTAATCCGAACATTCCAATAATCCGGCACCCTCTGATTTTAAGAGTGCCGGATTAGTGAGATTATACTGTATATTTTATATGAATTAGATTAGAAATTGATAAACCAAACTAGGGATAAAAAGAATAAAAACTAAAAACTAATTAAGCGTTACAAAAAAAATTCAAAAAAAAAATACAAAGCAAACCACAAAAACATTGTTTTGTGTATTACACAATCGAAAAACCAATAATTGGTATTATAACATTGTATAACAAAGAAATAAATTCACCTCACTCCCAGATAGCGACATCTAGTGCGTAAACTCCCTCATTGGATCACAGCAAAGACTCGACTGAGTGGAGCAACAGCCAGCCATAACAGCGTATCAAAGATATACAGTGGCTGACCGATGCTTATTAAAAAGTTCTACTTACAAAGTAAGGGATCTAAGCACTGACACATTGATTTATTACGGAGACGACTTGTAATGAAACCTACATAACATCGTCGAGTCGAGCCGTAATTTTCCACCACGAGGACGAACGTGCTACGCGATGACAAATGTGTTAAAACGCCCAAGGTTCCATACGAATCGAACGTGCTGGTCGTAGTCAAATCGTGAAATAAAGAAAACATAAATCGTACGTTTAAAGATGGCTAAAACTATATAATTAATGCACTGCTTGTTCGTACAGTATAAGCTTAAATAATTATTCCAATCATCACATCCCATCCCTTACAGCCTATAAAAGTCCAAAGTCCACTGCTGAAATAGCAGCCCCCCCCCCCCAGAGATTGCCGCGCAGGAGGGATTATGCCGTTGTTGTCACTTTACAGGTGGGTTGGCAACCGCACTTTTTTTTGAATTGTTATCACGAAGATGCTGGTACACATAACCTGTTTCAATTTTCCTCTGACGCATCTTGCGACATTCACGGGACGATATGGGGTAGTGTATGTAATGTAATGTAGTACTTACACCACCACTATACGGTGCTTAGCGATGTCAATAAATATTACACCCGCAGAAAATCACGCCACCTAACGAGATCATGTACATGAACAACAATGCCATGAGGCTTTAAGACGTATTTTATCATATTTTAAGCATACAATTGGCAATGAATTGTTAGCCACCGCCGAGAGGTCAGAAAGTGGCACGCGTGTGTGAGTGTGCGCAAGTGGCACAATTAACAGTACGGCGAAGTCAAGTGGCTACAATCAGTGTAGCCGCGCCCGCGCCATGCCCGGTTACTACAATAAGAAACGTCACAACTAGAACAAACTAATTACTTCAAGCAGCGAGATCCGACGCATTTATTTTGAATAAATACGATGCGAGTGTGCAACATGCCCCCGGAAGATAACTGTCTTCAATCGCGTGAGATATATCATACGTTTCTTTTTTTTAATCTTAGAAAACGTTACCTCCACAGCTCCACACTACGATTTTCTCTTGTATCATGGAGGCAGTTAACAAATATAAATTACACAACGACAAACATCCAAACCCGGAACAATCATTTCTACACCATACAAATACTTGTTCCATTCGGATTTCGAACCCTCGGCCCTTAGGCACTGCCGCCATGGAGCCGTAAAACTTGACAGTAATATTTCAAGCGGAACGATGTCATGAGCAATAGACCCAGCACAAGTTCTGAGCAATCGAAGTGTATGATAATTTCATTGAAATAACACAGGCGTGACGTCACACAGGTGAGGCGATAAGGCCGATAAGCGGCGAGGATTTCGCCATCAATCGGGCGCACGCTCGCGGCTCGCGCTTACTTCGTGTTTACACACATTGTCGCGAGACTCACGCAAAACTATTACAGCCGTTTGTTCCTCAAGGAAAATCTGTAATTTTCCATTTAGTTATTATAAGCCAGCGTTTGAGCACAATCCCACCCGGTGGTAAGCGGTGATGAAGCCATAAATGGTAAATCGCACTGTCTTAGCGTAACAAAATCTTAATCACTCTTGCCTTGAAGACGCGCAGTTATTATTCGGACAGAACGACAAACGCCGGCAAATAATTATTCCATTCCTTTGCTGTACATTGAACGCAGGTGGCGAAGTGTTTATCGTTTAGAATGGTCAAGGCAACGATGGAATAGCAAGGATGGCATTTGGTGCGCACCTGCAGAAGCAAGAGACCGTGTCATCGATGTCCGTGGGCAGCACTGTCGGCATGGCGGTGGGCAGAGCGACCGGTGGAACACGGTACTTAAGGCGAAGGAGACGTCGCGAGCCTCGGCGTAACATGGCGGCAGGCCAGTGGCTCGGAGTGCTCGGTACGCTCGGCGAGCTCGGTACGCTCGGCGAGCTCGATATGCTCGACGCGCTCATGGCGACGCGCGCACAAACGCTCGCGGGCAAGCGCGGCGCCCAACTGCCGCGCACCTGTGCGATATGACGTTTTGCCGCCAAATCGCGGGAAAACGTCACACGCGAAAGATAACACGCTGACTCAGTACAGGTAGGAAGCAAACGCATTGTCTACAATATTTTTATTGATATCAACTTGAAGAGTTGTGAGTAACATCGTTAATGATTGAAAAATATTCGGTATATCAATTTCCTTTTAAAATACAACTTTTAATATGTTATATTTTAAAAAGAATATTTTAAAATATAAATTCCTACATGGCACCTTTTCTGTATCAATATTAAGTCCAGGAGGAATCAGCGCATGAATAACGAAAACTATTCCATCTACTACTATTTTTGTGCGCCTCTACAAATTTTCTTACTAATGATATAAATGCACGTTGCAATGGGGCAACTCGGTGCAATATTGTTTAAACCAAAATTGTTTAAACAATTTCCTTTCACCTTCCAATGGCCTTTTTTATCCGTATTTCATCAAAGAATATAAAAAAAATATGTTTTCTATTTTATTCTTTTTCATTATATATTATATTTTATTTTTCATTATATATGTAACTAATGCATCTAAAGTATACGAGTTTAGTAACACTACAGATAAAAAATATAACGCAAAATTTTGGCGATTCGGTGATTCTCTCCAAACTTCAACATCAAACTATCGCGTACCATCTGCCTTGTTACCCAGTTTATCAATCGAAAAATAAGCGTTCCACGGAAGAATCTACCCATTCCAACTATAGTAAATATAGATAGTTACATCAGTTGGCCTTTCAATCTATATCGAATTTCATTGAAACAGAAATAATTGAAAACAACAAGGTTATGTACTTGGCTTAATTATTTTTAAGATACCAAGCTTTATTGTTAGAGTTTGGAAATCATGAAATTGATTTCGATGATATTGTTACGCGCTCAAGTCGACGATAAACTAGCGCCATCTAGTGTCAGGAACGAGAGCGAGGGGAGCATTGAGAAAATGACATCACAAATCTTTCGACCGACAGCGCCACCCGAAGAACTAAGTTTCTGGAAAATCTACACTCGAATACTCGTTGCCTGGCGCGCATTTACGTGAATGTTCGGGACGCTTCTTTGCTAATTACATAAATAGGCGCTGCAAGATGCGATCGAGGCAGAGTTGAACTCGGCGACACAAGCGAAGCTTCGGAGCGGAATTAAGTGAATTAGTGTGTTTAATTATTAGTGTTTTTAGTTTTAATTTGTGTAAAGTAAATTAAAGTGTTAATTTAGGTAATTTTATCGGCAATTTTTATTGTCACGAACCTCAAGCTCGTAACAATATTCAAGATTACCGAAGTGAAACCTTGCAAAAAAATTAATGAAATTCGATGATCGTATTACGATTGAAGCGTCAATGGGAATACGTAACAAAAAAAATTGTGTATAAAATAGACATGGACGTCTCTGTAATGGCAAACACTTTCAAACTTTTGGAGACAAGAAATGATTATGAGTTTGAAAATGTAGCATATTATTTGAGAAGCTGCATTAAATATATAGATGCTCATCCGCTTTCTCGCAACATAACTGCTGATGATGTCATTCGTGTAGAATGTGACATTCCTAAGCAATTAATTGATTTGACATTGATTGATGACACTGATTTGACACATTCACTCGGAGCAATATTTTACTTTTTAAAATTCGACAACCGCAATTCTGGACTGATTTTTCGCAGGCAACCCTATACCACCGTGTTCAGACTAAAATAATCTTTAATTTCATTTAAATTTCATTCAATAAACAGACCGTTGCAAAATGCTAAAACAGATTTACCTGTTTATACCTGGCAACCCGATAGTTGTGACCGGAAAAGAATAGGCAACCTAACGTTTGCATATTCTATGGGTTTCATACTTTCGATTGGTATAGAATTTATCTAATAATCATACCGGTGAAATGTTTAAAAAAATAATTTTTTTTTTAATTATTAATTAAACATACTCTGGACTGAAATTTGCTAGGCAACCCATATGGATTATATTTATTGACATATTAAATTAAATATAAAATACGTTTCATTAAATAAGCATCTCGGTGAAGGTCGTTTTATATCGGGATCTTAGACTATTTAAAAATTTATAACTCCCAAAATATTAACTTTATCGTAAAAGAATAATTACTTTATCAAAAAATTTAATATAATTTCTCCCGTTTGTAAATAAAAATTCCATTCAATTGTTTTAGCAATTTCGTTACGATACCCATTGCAACATGCATTTATATCAATCAATCATCAGTAGGACAATTTGAAGAGAATCGTATAAAAAAATTGAGAGAATAGTTTTCGCCACTCATGCGCCGATTCCTCCTGGACTAATATTATATTTCAATTGGCCTTGGCTACTAACGAATTTGCGAGCCGTGGCAGCTCAGATGGTTAACGCTCGCTGTAAATATAACAGAACGCGAGTAACCCGGGTTCGATACCCGCCGGCAACAATGAAATTGTTAATTGCAATTTTAAGCGCTGATTTACCACGTGCTCGACGGTGAAGGAAAACATCGTGAGAAAACCTGCATGTCTGAGGAATAAGAAAAAAAATATTGCGAAGACATGCGAAGTTTGCCAACACGCATTGGGGCAGCGCGGCGGACACTTCCTTGCCCTAAAACCCTCTCAGAAATGAGGAGAGGCCTGTGCCCAGCAGTGGGACGTATATAGCCAGTAACTTTACTTTTTTCACTAACGAATTTAAGATTCGAAATACGTAGAAGGCATTTCAATAACTCATTGATAAGTGTCCTATTAGAAAAACCTATTAATCAACCTAGTATAAATCACAATATTAGTAAAAAAAATAATTATAATATTTTTAAGTTATTAGAATATAATAGAATCATTTTTATTGAATATAGATTAAAAAAATAATCATTGAAAGTCATTTATGTTATGCCACTGGTTTAGAAAAAATCTGTCCTGGTAAGAAACACCAAAAAACCCAGTGGGATTTTATAATAGAAAATAAATATTCCATACAATTAAGTTTAAAACATTTAGAAACATCAACATCATCATCATTACAGCCTTTCACAAGTCCACTGCTGAACATAGGCCTCCTCAAGGAATGCCACAAAGCATGGTCCTTAGCCACCTGCATCCATCAACTTTCTGCATGTCTTACCACGTCGTCACTCCATCTAGTGGAGGGTCACCCTCCACTTCGCCTACCAGTACGAGGCTGCCAGTCAAGAATCTTTTTACCCTATTGGTTTTCAGTTCTTTGAGCTATATGGCCATCCCATTGGAACTTCAGGTTATTAATCCGTTGGGCTATATCGGTCACTCTCGTTCTACTGCAGATATCTTCATTTCTAAGTTTACCACGCAGAGAAACCCTGAGCAAAGCCCTCTCCATAGCTCACTGAGCGGCCTTGAGCTTCTACATACGACCCGCAATGAAGGACCACGTCTCAGATCCATAAGTCATATACCTGCCGAGATGTGTCTTAATGTCCCGAATGCTGTTAGCCAATTTGGATCTGTCAATTGACCTGGTCCGTCGAAGTTAAGACTTACTAGTCGGAGTAAACATATTCACAAACATACTCCCTGGTAAACATACTCACAACAACTTCAAGCTTAGTGTTCCCAACAACTAACGGAATAAGTGTGACATGGACATTACACATGTTCTTTGTTTTATCCGTGTTCATCTTAAGACCTATCCATTGGAAGACAACATTGAGGACATTGAGCCTGCCATAAGAACTATATCGTCGGCAAATCGAAGGTGAGTGACATACATGCAATTGATGTTAATAACTAATCCTTTCCAGTCCATCTTGAAAATGTCTTCAAATGCAGCGGTGAAGACTTTTGGGGATATAATGTCGCCCTGCCTTACACCTTTCTGCAGTAGGATATGTTTCATACTCTAGTTCTGTACTCAGATAGCCATCATAGCCCTACTGTACTATCACTTCAGCACTTCTATATACCAATAGTCCACTTGGCACAGCTGAAGAGACTGCAGCACTGCCCTAATTTTGACAGAATCAAAGGCTTTCTCATAATCCACATATGCAAGACAGTGGCAGATTGTACTCCTTGGTTTTCTGTACAATTTGCCGAAAGGAGGTTGAATGTGGTCAATGGTGCTAATGGTACCTTTTCAGAAACTGGCTATTCGGGGAGCTGGAAGTCATAAAGACTGCCTGCAAGATGATTAGTAATAACTCTCGAAACAAGCATGTATATGCATCTTATAAGGGAAATTGTTGTCTTTGCACTTCTGCTCTATGCCTCCAGAGTTAGAAACTGCATGGTAGCAATCACCTCATTACCAGGGGTTATAAATCATAATGTACTCTTTAGTAGGTTAATAACCCTTAAAAAACAATTTTTCCTAAAACAATATTTTAAACTTTTTGATAGATAGATAGATAAGTCATGTATATTTCCGGGGACTTTGGAGTCGAGTAATGATCATTAACTACAACAACATATAAAGCAAGTCTACCAACAACTTTACTTACATTCTTTTGGTCCTATTCATACTTGACAAAGTGTGACTGAATTGACTTATATATTCTAATTCAAAATTGCTCAAAAATCGAATTTATCTCTTAAAAGTATAACCCAACAAGTAATTTACATTATACAATAAGTTGTTTGTAATTAATTTCGAATTTTGTGGAAATACTCCTTAAACTTTTATATATTATTTTTATTAGAAAACTACAGCACAATTACAATAATAATAACCTTTACTCAGTCTTAAATAAAAAAGGAAACTAATTAGTTTCCTTACTTAAAAATCTTAACTTAAGAGCAAGAGCAAAAAGGGTAATTTAAAAAAAAAAAAAAAAAATAAAAATATTAAATTTTTTTTAAAAGGAAAAAAAATTATAAAGAACACCCCAAAACCAATGTTTTTGCTTTTTTCGGACAAAAAAACAAAAATTAAAAATAAAAAGAGAACTAATAATTTTGAAATGGACGTCAACCCCCGGCCCCCGTGTTGTTGTGAAACAAGAAAAAAAGGTGTAATACAGAAAAAACCTAATTTTTTTTTTTTAAGGTTTAAATTTAAAATATATATATAATTTTTGTCCAATTGCCCTTTGTATGTTATGTAGTAGATTATATGTTAATTAAGTAGTAGACCAGATTTTTTTTGTGATTAGTGGTAGTTTTCTTTCTTGCTCACAATTTTTATTTGACGGGTATTTGACATGCATTTTTCATTCTTTTGAAGAACTTTTCCTAATTTAATTGCACCTCTAAAGATTCAGAGTTAAGTTACATAAATATCTAATCAAACAAAAACAACTTGCACAACTTGAGGGAGCCTAAATGGAGCGAAATCAGTGAACTTAAACCTAAATGCAATGATCACACACTCCACAGAATTATACATATTATGTTACAGTATATTAATTTATTATGAACCTTCTATGTATCAGATTATGATCATCATCATCAATCAGATTATTATGTTATATTACACGGTCTAAAATCTGTGCCTCGCTGAAATGGGATAGCCCTCACGCATCCCTCTTCACCACGACGCGGTTGCCCTGATTTCGTCAGTATGGTTAGCATCTTGTTGTTTAATAATAATAATAATGTTCTCCAGACTGAATTTCGGCAATGGCGGCCTGCCTCAACGGAGGCTAGCCATCAGCGCAGGACAGGATTATAGTGCCCAAGTGTAAGCGCAAGCACAAGTGCACTCTCTATTCCCTCACTCACATAACCCAATGGGACGGTAATCCGACATGACCAGAGAGATCAGGCGCAGGACCAACAGCTTTACGTGCTTTCCGAGGCACGGTGCTGAGACACTGCCAACTTCCTGACTTCGGGCAGCTACTGAGAATTTCTTGACAGAAAAACTTAATAATTGATTCTTCGGCCCGACCCGGGATTTGAACCCAGGACCTCATGATCAATAGTCGCACTACTACAACCACTAGACCAACGAGGCAGTCTTGTTTATAGTAAAAATGACTAGTATATTAATAGGCATTATCATTAATCACTATATATAACTGGTAATTAATAATTGCATTTTTATTATCATCATCACTCTCATGTTGCTAAATAATAAATAATTTAGTAATAATGTAAGAAAATGATTTTAATAAAAATGATATTTTTTGAATTCAATACTGTTTCATTCAGTTTCCATCACTAAAACTAAAAACCATACATAGGATTTAATCTTGTATTATTTATAATTATTCATTTATTTATTTATTAATACATATTCAATCACAAAATCCTTCAATCTAAACCTCATACATATATCCGGCAATCAGATAAAATTATGATACTTCTAGAGATGCTACCGTGAATGTGATGTCATCTAGCAAGGTGCAAAGATAATGTGACAGAGTTGTAAACTAGCAACCCAGTATGGCTTCTCCTAGGTAGGATTTATTAATGAGGTATTACTTAAATTTAAAATAATCAAAAACAATATTTTTTATTTTCAACAAAAGCTCTATGTTTTCAGATAAAATATAGCCTACATCACTCCTGGCACTGCTCTCATCTGTTTGTGAAGTTTTATTACAGTTGGTACAGTCAATCAAAAATGACAATTGAGAAATGATTTGAAAAATTCAAGGACATGATGAAAAAATACTGACAGACAAAAAAAATTAAAAAAAATGGATATTCATACCTTAATGGCATACTAATAACCCCCATAGCTCAACATAAGGCAGTTATTTTGATACTACAGATGGACACTTATATATTATAATATGTAAATATGTATATATTATGGAAAAATCTCCCAGCTCCCAAGATGCCTATGTTCCTCACAGATTGTTTACATGTTGTGAGCAGGATGATGAGTCATTGCAAGTAAAGACTGATAAAACTGAATAATGTGTAGATAAGATGAAATATCTTACATCTCTCATTACATAAACAATGGAATTCTTACTGGAGAGGACAATATTAGTACAAATACACTAAAAGCTTCACATCCATATCTAAGACAGTTATTGACCAAATTCACATCCCTACATGTGTTGAAAGCTAAGCAATTTCTCCAGTAGAATCTAATTAAATCATGTCAAAATTATACATGGAAATATACTGTAACTTTTAATATCTACTTATTATTTAACATTCTATCCTGTTCTTTTAGTTGCCCTTTAAATGACATTGCAAAAGAGAAACTAGTATCTTTGCCATTCATTCTTCATTCTCCTAGACATTCTAAATGTTTGAATCAGTGGTATATTTTCACGAGAGCTTCAAACAAAAGAAATCCAATTAATGAAAGGTCATTTAAAAACTTGGACTTGGAGTCAAGACTGCCTAGGTGCTAGTAAGGGCTAGCACTGGAGTAAGAAACTTAATATGTCTAGTTGAACTTCATTTCATGTAGATAGGCTTAATAATTACAGAGCTACACACGTATGTTAAAATAAATAATGGCAAATAAATAAGTTGTTTGTCATTTACTTACCCCATGAACCAATCGACGGTGTCGCGCAGGTATTCCGGGAGTCGCTCCAGCTTGACGAATATCTGTTATTCTCTCCCAATCAAAAAGAAAGCAGTCGACGACAGTGTTCCAGACTTCGTGACTTAGCTACACGGACTCACAAATTGTCCCATCACATTTACTAATGATATCGAACGGATAAAACTAACCGTTAACTGATGAGAATTATTTAAGGCTAATTAGAGCGTATCACAGTCACAAGATTCTCAATTTTCATTATAGCAGCTGGGCTGAATTCGCCATATTGCGCAACTTCAACTTTATGAGAATATTCGGCAATAAACAGACAATGATACTAGATATTAAAATACCGCAAACATTTCATTTTTCGATAATTAAACAAAGAAACATTTTTGGGTATAAATTATATTTACCCAAAAACCCAGCGTTTAGATAAAACTTAAAATGAAAACGGCATTGATACAGTACGTCAAGCGACGTCAAGATATTAAAAAGATGGCAACACCAAACAGTATAAAATTTAAATTCACTATGTTTACTAAGTGGGCAAGAACGCAGAACCTTTTTTTATTATTTGAAACCTGAACCCGTAGACAGAGAAACCTAAGTTTCTCTGTCTACGCCTGAACCCAACCGACCCAACCTGGACCTTGCACAAAACGTTAATGATGCGTTCAGAAGTTTATTTTCAAAGCGACATTCAAGGAGCATAAACACGGGCACAAGCCTTTGTGTATTAAACTAGTCTAAGACATAGATAAGGGTGTATACGCCAATACGGTACAACAGATACAGGGGTCTAAAATTAAACCAAAGGCATCGCAAAGCATACCCCTCTGTCAACGGTACGAGAGTCCGACTCATAACCGTTATATAAAATTAGTTGCTTACTTTTAGCCTCAAAGGTTGCTCGGCGTTGTGCTTCATTACGCAAGTCATAGATGTGTGTAAGTGATCGAGCCAGTCAATTGACCTCTGACAAAAATGCCGAATTGCAGTTTATTTTCATTGAAAAAAAAAACAATCAAAACCTTCAATGTCACTTTTCGTCTATGAATATTTTAACATAATATTGTCGTTAAAACTCGTATTTTCAAAGTATTTTCGTAAAATACCAAGTCTTCCCAACATAATTCATGAAGTAAATAATAAGCGATTTTAAAATAAATATAATTTACTACACAAAATAAATATTTTAACGAAAATTTATTTCATATCAACTAAATCAGTTTGTGATTAATAATAATCAAAATATTACGATGTGTAGTGGATTTTGTCGAATAATTTATATATTCAGTTCAATCCCAACACAATTACATACACAAGTCGAATCGAAACGTGCCACTTCGTAGCAAATGTATGCAATTTTTGAAAAAATTTACTGGTATCACTGCAATGTAGTGTTGTACGTCATAACTTTAGCTATCGATAATATAATTAACTCATTTGGGTTTGTCTGCCGAACAGGTTTTTATTTTTTGTTTAGATTTTATAATAAAGTATTACAAAAAGTAGTAACTTTTTCTATTATCGGTTAAATAAAATTTTTATAAAATGGGGTTTTTATTAATTGTGTTAAGTTGGTGAATACTCAACAAGCAGTTGAATAGGCTGTTTGTACATGCTTGCATCTTTGTGTTTGCGCTTG